>VZSC01019991.1:61055-248343 GCA_013398225.1 Steatornis caripensis | reverse complement strand
TAAAAAAAAAAAAAAAAAAAAGCTTTTTTTGGAGCCCCCTATTTCTTCCACATGAACACAGTGACAATGAACCATCTTACAGCCCTCCTTCTGTCTCCTTTTTCCTCTTTAATAACATATATTCAAAAGAAAGCAATTAATAAATCCCAGCAGACATTTTGCTGCTAATTATAGCAGTACACTCATTCATAGATCCTTTGTGGTGTTTCTAGAAAATGGTTTTGGGGCTGAATGCTTCATAAAGCAAAAGCCCTGTTCTAAACAGTTTATTGTCTAAAAGAGTTTACATGCTGAGGGTGAAATTATGCCTAAGGATTGCTTTCTTACATTTAAGATTGCGTGACGTCAACTTTCCTTTTTATTGTGTTTTCAAAAAGGCACAGTATCTCCTGTGTGTCCCTGGTGAGTGCAAAGAGGGTGCCTGACTTCTCTGCTGTAGAGGGGAGGCACCGTGCTTTCCCCCCCTTACACAGCAAGCACTGTCCTCACACCGAGCGCAGAAGCAAAGATAAGGGTCTGCCTCTGTTCCCCTCTCCTTCTGTCCCAGAAAGCGAGGTGCTGAAAATCAAGTTTTACTGTGACTGTGTTTATAGGATCACTCTTGCATTAGAGAAGCACTGGCTTGTATTCTCTCTGCAGCTGTGAGAAGGCTAGCAAACCAGTAGCCTGACACTTACTACGTCACTGTTTCATAAACTTAGTGGGTAAGTGGTCCTCGCAGCTTTCCTCACGTAGTCAGAAAATACACTGTCTTTCTCTTTGCAAAGTTAGAAGAAGTGTTGTTGTTATTATTATAAGTAAAACATTGAAGAGCTTAGGCACAGTTAACAAGAGTGGAAACTTGTAGATGGGTTTCATATAGAAGCTTGTACGTGGGTAACAATATCAGCTTAATTCAATTGATGGGGAAGTGGAAAAAAACATGTTACGAGATACAGAAATATGCAGCAGTGTCAGTGTAGTTAATGGCATTCTCCATTTTTAACTTTGTAAGGTAAAAAAAAGTGACTCTGGGAAGTGAAAGGTCTTGTTTGATGTTATGTGTAGGGTAAATAAGAGAAAAATGTTTCTTTGTTGTGCTCTCTAGCTGTAATACGGCAAACCTGTTGTTTTAATGAAAACAATGTGATCTGTTAATTCTTAAAGTTCTGTATTTTGGTAATAGTTTAAACAGAGGTCCCAAATGAACTTTTAATTTAAATTCATTAAGAAAACGTAGTCCGTACCAAATAGCGTACTGATCATTAAGATGATTTACTGAGAATGAATGACCTTTAAAGTAAGTCATCTATTAATTGTTGAGCTTCAGTGGTCCCAGTCAATAAGCAGTACTTTTTGCATACATTCTACAACAGTAATACTACATTTAGATCAAGTGATCTATTTTTGAAATACTACTTTAACCTGTCCTGCAAACAATTGAGTGCTCGCAAACAAGTAGAGGAGACAATATGATCAGGCGTCCATCCAAATGTGTTCTATGAGGTCTGTAGGATTCTTAGTCATTAGTATTACAAAAGGAGTTCTGTCACGGTTTAAAGCTGGGCTGGCTGTTGAGCGAACGACAGACGCTCTTTGTTAACCCCCTCCCTCCCCAAAGTGGGGGGGGAAAGAGAAAAGGGAAAGAGACTTATGGGTTAGAAAAGTTAAAACAGCTTTAATCTAACTACAATAATAATGAGTAATAATAATAATGAAATATATACAAATATACAAATATGTACAAAACCGATATCGAGCTCCCCCCCACTGATGACGNCTGCAGGGCATGCTCCAGGAAAGTCCCGCACTGTACTCAGCAGCAGCAGCCAGGAGCTGGATTCAGGAATGCACGGATCGGGATCGAAGGCAGAAGAATCAGACAGAGTCCTCCTCGGATGCCGGCCATAGAAGAAGAGGGCGAGACCCTCGTGATCCCTCTGCTTTATCCCGAGTATGACGCGTATGGGATGGAATACTCCCTTTGGTCAGTTTTGGGTCACCTGTCCGACCCGCTCCTCCCCACCGCAGGGTCGCAAGGGTGACGACTTCTCTGCTCTTTCAGTTCCGGCGCACAAGAAAGTCAGCAGAAGCAAGCATCGACCTTGGTCTCCATAGGGATAACTATAAGCAAGGGCCTTTCTGCATACCGTTGCTTCTGATGTTCCAGCACTAACTATAAATACGGAGCCTTATCACTGCTAGAAGCAGCTACTGTCTGGAAAAACATGCAGTTAATTCAGAGAGTGCAGCTTCTCAGAAGAGACTTAACTAAAAAGCAAAGTTACTAGAAGAAAATCGGTTCTGTCCTGGCCCAAACCAGGACAAGTTCATAAATTCCCTAAGTGCTGGTAGAGTCTTAAAAGATGTTTTTTTTTTATTTTAACCTGATCTTCAATCTCTGGTATCAAATGTAAAAAGTTAAATTCTTATCTCATGTGTCCCTGAGATCTCCAACAAGATATTTTGAAAATATGTCTCTCATAATCATAACTGACTCTGCCTTGCTATTAATGAAATAGAGTATTTACTGTCGTGCTGGTGAATATAACTACACCAGGTGGAGAAACCTGAACAAACTTTGTGGCACATCAGCATTTCCTATTTTATATGCGACATTCTCAGCCTATTTAGATGTACTGAAGGTTACGTCCTAGGGTACCTAAAAATCATACTGCTTCTGGGAAATGCTTTGTGGCACAGACTTTCAAGGGTTTGCCTGCGATGTGTTGATCTAATCCCTCCTTAGATTGTCTGGGCCGGTGGATAGGTAGGGACATGCTGTGGTACAGTGTAGGGGATAAAAATGCATCAAACACTTCCAAGAAACATTGGGACTGGTAGATACACCGATGAGTGTTGTATACGTGTAGGAGCAGCTGTGTTGGGTCAGACAAAAGTCAAATAATCCTTCAACCAGCATCTAAAAATGGTTGTCTTGTAAGAACAGGCAAATCATATAAGTACTACTGATTTTCCAACCTCTGGTTCTTCTAGGTCCTTTCTGAGATGACGGGAGGTGGCGTAACAATATTCCTTACTTTGTTCCTCCTTCTTGTAATGATTCAATGTTTGAATGACCTGAAATTTTCGGGGAACTTTATCATCTAGCCCAAAATTTCCCTTCAGTTTGATAGCAGTCAGCTCAGATCTCGTTATTTCGTATATGGAGTTAAGATTACTCCTCTTCAGCGTATGTTATTTTATCTTAAGCAGGTTTGAATTTCATCTGCCGTTTCATGGCCCAGTCGCTCGGTTGCGTTATGCCCTTACACAGTTCTCAGTCAGCCCTCTTCTTGAATTATGCAGTATGAGCAGCAGACTGTGCCACCACCTTGCACAGCCTGTTTTCCCTTTGGAATTCTATCAGTTCATATATGATAGGTTTGGATTATTTTTTTAAGTACTACTTTAAACTTTTCTGCAGATAATTTATCAAAAATGGCAGACATCCACCCAGCAAGCCATATGGCTTTTGTTTTGCTTTTAGAGAAAGGTCTGGGAATGTGATGAGTTTTTCTGAGATCTCTTGGATGCCCTCAAGAGGAGTCTGGAATCCTTGTCACAGTCGCACTAGGTATTCAAGGAAGAATAGAAAGTTCTGGCAGTTAGTCCTGAATTTTAGGAGAGACATCATTGTTTCTCTAGCAAGGAAAAGTGATACTTGCTCACATTGTTTAACACTGCTTTCTTTTAAGTAACAAAGATCCATATTTTTTGGTGATTATTTCCCAAGCACTTTAATGTATGTTAAAGTGGAGGAATCACATTTTAGAACTTCCTGTAGACACACTTACTTTCTGCCGGTAACAGAATATGAAAGGGTATTAGTATAATCGTGAGTCCAGGTCCTAGGATTCTGCAGCTTTCTTTGAGACAACTGCCTCAGCCGTCGTTTAGTACAGGGAGTCATATATTCCTTTCTGGCTGCATACTCACAGTGCTTGTATTTCTTCTGCTGCAAATGTGGCCGAAGGCTGGCCAACAAAATTACCGAGCAAAGGATGGTGTCAGCCTCTGTAAAGCATCTAAGACTTACTGAAATCGGACTTTGTCAGACGTGTTTATTGCCAAGTCCAAATTTTGTGGGAGAGGACTTTAACTGATGTCCACAATGATGAGATACCTTGTACATAAAACTTGCAGAATTGCCCGTCTGACAAAGCCTAGCTGTCCTCTGTGTTCAGTTTCATTTAATCCTATGAGATCTTAGCAAAATATGGATCTCAACTGAGATTTAGTTCAGCAAATTCTGATTATGTGCGTATTTGTGAACTGTCTTGTAACCCCTTCAGATGTGAGAGGAGCTAGGGAAGACTTCTTACTTTTCTTGTTATAGCTACCCAAGCTAATCCGTGCTCCTTAGATAGAGACCTTAAAGCACTAGTTAGAATCTAGTGTAGTGTTTTCAGGCACCATGCGAGGTTTTTCCCATGCAGTTTCTCCATTGCTCTTTTCCAACCTTCAGACTCCTGCTTTTCCGGTCTCAGGCATGTCTCGAGGCGAGGTTGTCAGTTGTGATGAATTGTGCAATGATTTTGTAATGGGGGCAAGTAATCACTAGGGAATAGGCCTAACACACTCGTTGCATCTTGAGTTGAACTTGAACCTATCTTGCCAGAGGAGGAGTAGTAGAACATTGAACCACTATGTTTCTAGTCTTTCAAGTAACTGTTATGAATACAAATTGAGAAGATCAATTTCTGGTATTCCTGGAGTTCTGTTGCATGATCAAGAAGTAGTAACTAGTAAAGAACCACGAGTCTCAGCTGAATAACATTCACTACAAAGTACGCATGCAATAATGTTTAATTATTTTTTAATTTTTTGGGATGCATTTATTCTTTTCAAGTTATGCACGTTACCCATCTATACACACCCCGCAGTGTAAAACATGACCCTTCTTTTGCTTCATACAAATATTGTGAGGGTGACAGAGCACTGGAACAGGCTGCCCAGAGAGGCTGTGGAGTCTCCTTCTCTGGAAAGATTCAAAACCCGCCTGGATGCATTCCTGTGCAACCTGCTCTAGGCTAGCCTGCTTTAGCAGGGGGGTTGGACTAGGTGATCTCTAGAGGTCCCTTCCAACCCCTACCATTCTATGATTCTATGACTGTGGTGCATTAAAGCAATATACATACCATATGAAATAGAATATAGATGTGCAGATAGTTCTTTGACTGTATATGCTATAAAATTGCATGCTGCTAAGATCGATTAGGTACCTTTTGTCTCACCATGTCTGTGATTCATTAGGCCTGATCTGGAAATCACACTGATGTTGCTCAAGACTAACCAAGTATACTGCAGTAACAAGGGTTACAGCATTGTTCACGTCAGGAGTGGATGGAAAGGAAGCTTCTAGTGTTTCCACTCCCCTATAATACAATAGCCTACATATAGCAAATGTGCTTTTAGCGTTCAGTTGCTGATGTTGTTCATGATATAATGGACCAATTTCTTTTTCACATGCAAAGAGGCCAGCCTGCTACAGTTAAACATAATATGACTAGATATATCCTGACAAAGTGAGATCATAGTTTGATGGGCTCATCTTGTATAACAATAGAGTTTAGTAAGCATGACAACTTGGAAAATTAATCTGGGAAACATTCTGAATTCTGTTCACTTTTATAATCTTCCCATCATTTTGAGTTGCTTATGGAATACTGAATTTTCTAACAAGCAAGCGGTGCAGATCTCCCAGACCTCACCTGGGCAGATGCAGTAGGAATGGGGGAAATGGTGGATTGTTCATCTGCGTATTTCTCCCTTTAAGAAGGAATACCGTGGAGTAAAGGGCTAAGTGCAAAACCTGATCCTGCCCTGCCTATTGGCAGACACGGAGTTGTACTACAGGGAGGTCTCTAGCACAGGAAGACACCAGAGGTCTGTCATTTCACAAATACGTGGTCAAGAGTGACAGGATTGCACAAAGGCAAGACCGAGAGTTTTCTGAGCTTGGAAACCATTGTCCATTAGACTAAACTCTGAATGGAGTGAGCATTGGCTTTATGGCCAGAAGAAGACAAGACTGAGCGAAAGAGGAGTGTAGGGACACTACTGAGTCTTAAAGAACATTCAAAAAAAGTTTTGCATCTAAGTTTTGTCATTCTTCTGTGGATTTGTATACCTTTTGGTATTTCATAAAATAATGTGTGATTCACTCCAGCAACCTCTATCTTATGTAAGTCTTAGATTGATCCGTGACAGCTCTACCACCTGTAGTGGTGAACTAGTTCTCTGCTTTTGTTCTTGATGGGCATGCAGGTTTAGCTTCAGTTTGAGGTGCTTTTGCACTGTGTGTATGTGTGTTTTGCTGGAGTGGGAGTGAGACGTTGATTGTGACTTTTTACCTTAACCTCAAAGGTTTTACTTCAGAATGTATTGGGTTTATATCCTCATTTTTTAGATAATATAAATAAGCAGTTCGCTATCCTGAGTTACTAGATGTTAGTGTTAAATGAACCAGATAAATTCTGAAAAGCTCAATGTTTAAAAATCAGGTATTAGAGACAAGAGCTTAGAAAATATGCTTAAATGTTGAGAGGAGAAAAGCACACACAAATGATACCTACAAAACATACGTGAGTGCTCTGTAAAATATAGCTTATGAATATACCATACAGGCAAAAGACGAAATGGCACTTTTTTATGTTTTAAATCTTCAGGGATATCCCTGAAGGTTAATCTGTAAACCAAGTGGGGAGCTCTGGAAATGTGTTTGAGTAAGTGGGCTGTTTTGGAAAATCAGCGCTCACCTTCCTGATCAGCTTTGGATCTAGCCAAGTATCCCAAGCCAGCTGTCTGGTGAATAACCTTTGGAGAAAATGTGGCCAGTACTGTAAAATCGGATGAAAGCGTGTCATCGGGTGAGAAGGCAAAGCCATAGCACCACACATAATTTAGACGTAGTTTCAAAAAAAAAAAACCCAACCCCACAATAGAAAAAACCAGGGAACAGGCACAAATGCACTAGCCCAGATTTATCTTCTGACACACATGCACTCAACTTCTGAGTGGATCCCCATATTTCTAATTAAGCAGGCTTCTACTTATTCCTTTGCTAGAGGCGTTTTTGTTTGATTAACAGAACAAAAGGTTAATCATATAAATTTGCCATCTCATAGCATTCTGAAGCAGGAGAGAATAGGTAGCTCCTTGTTCTCCCTGCTCGGCTGCCAGTCAGCTTTGCTATGTGTGATGCAAACACGGAGGTTTCCCCTCAGGCCCCTGTGACATACTTTTCTCGAGGTATTCTTAGTAGAAGGTGAACATTCCTCATGTTTCAGTTGTCTTACTGGAAGTTTGTAGATCACGTAATGGGCATGTGAGCTGTGCAGAGACTGTCATCTTTTCTCTGTCTCTGTAAGGGGCTATAGCAGACGTGCAAAGCCCTGCACCGTTAGGAAGGAGCTCTAATTGCTCCTACCTAATGTGCATCTATGATGAAAACACAGAGCAATTGAGTTATTAATGAAATCGTGGTGCCCTTGGAAGCAGATGGATCTAGGTTTTTCTTAATATCATGTTAATAAGATCTTTTCTAATTCCTTGTCTGAATTTACCTGGTAATTATAAGTTTGCAACTATAATTCTCTTGGACAGACTGTTAGTTATAATTTCCTTATCTCTTTGTTGTAAGGAATGGCTCACACTTGAAGGAGCAGACTTTCGTCTCTGCAAATGACCTACATTTATTGTTACTCTTGCAATAAAATCAAAATTTGCAACTTTGAATAGACACGCTGAGAGTGTAAAACACAAAAGTCTAATTCTCATCTATGACTTGTTTTCATTTCGGGGGTCTGAAATTCCCTTAATATTTATGCACTCTTTGCTTACGGGGCTGGGCCGGCTGAACTCTGTCTTCGGAGCTCTGGTGTGCGCGCATCGCATGGGAATTGCTGACAGCACAAACGCGCCACAAGCTGATCTGCTACCTGGCGTCCCCCGGCCCTCTCACGTCTGCAGCACAGATGATGTCTCTCACTCGACAGGAAGAGTCTGTATAAGCTAGCGACTTGTTTGTTGTTTGAGCTTTATGAATAATTTTTCAGTTTCATTGCCATACTGACAAGAAAATTAGTTGCTTGAGATTAGACTGAAAAGCCTTTTAAAATGTTTGTTTTGGCAAAACAAAACAGTTGTAATTGAATAAAACATTTGATCCCACATAAAATATTTGTATATTTTCCAGGAATTCATTCTGTAGAATGAAACATTCTCTAGAAATAAATTTTGAGTAGTTTCTCAGTAAAATATCCTTTTCAGGTTCACACTGGGCATTTTTTAAAATACCAGATGCTTTAAGGTATTTTCAGGGTTTTTCTCCTAATAGAAAAAAATTCTGCAAATGCAGCATGAATGCAAAATATGGCAACTGCCCTCTTGACACAAAATGTCCCCTGATTTTGGTTACTATTCTTAGACATCTGCTTGCTCCGTAGGTGTATCTAGGGGAAGGTGATGTTATGAAAGTTGTCTTGCTTCGCAGCTGCTTTTGTCAAAAGGGCGTTAAATTCTGCATAGATGGTGTGTGGAAAGATGCGGGATAGATGGATTCCGGGGCGGGGGTGCTTGTTTTGTTTTCTTGGGCTTTAGGAATACGTGTATGAATCGGCCACATCTAAATGGATTCCCTGTATTCAGAGATTATCTGCCCGAGTGATGTCTCAAGCACTGTAAATGGCAGTTCCTGTGATAAGTCTTTTGCCCTACCTGTGCTCAAGGTGTAATCTCTGAACACTTAGCTGTGTGTCTGCTGCTGTGACCTTTTGTGGCCACACCAGCTCCTCCACAATTGCTTGTAATTGGATGCAAAATAACTGCTAATCTTGCGTGGATCTGACGCTGCAGAAGGGAACAGTTATAAGGGTGCCCAGTAACATAGGTATTTTCTGCCCCTAAACTGAGAGTAAATCACCTCAACACCATTTCGGTATATAACTGAAAATGCTGTTCTCTTGTGATATGTAGGTTTACGTACATCCTATGTAAACAGGACGAGTGCCCGTGNGCTTGTTTTGTTTTCTTGGGCTTTAGGAGTGTATGAATCGGCCACATCTAAATGGATTCCCTGTATTCAGAGATTATCTGCCCGAGTGATGTCTCAAGCACTGTAAATGGCAGTTCCTGTGATAAGTCTTTTGCCCTACCTGTGCTCAAGGTGTAATCTCTGAACACTTAGCTGTGTGTCTGCTGCTGTGACCTTTTGTGGCCACACCAGCTCCTCCACAATTGCTTGTAATTGGATGCAAAATAACTGCTAATCTTGCGTGGATCTGACGCTGCAGAAGGGAACAGTTATAAGGGTGCCCAGTAACATAGGTATTTTCTGCCCCTAAACTGAGAGTAAATCACCTCAACACCATTTCGGTATATAACTGAAAATGCTGTTCTCTTGTGATATGTAGGTTTACGTACATCCTATGTAAACAGGACGAGTGCCCGTGGTGGGCGTAAAGTGGGTAAAAACAGCTTTGTGGGCTTTTCCATCCCTCACCACTCCTCTGCATATCATAGGGATAATATAACGAAAGTACGGAGATGTATTCAGGCAGCTTCTGTTTACGGAAGGTGAAAACGCACATAAATCCACTAGCTGAATGATTCAGACCTGTCAGGTCTCATGCATTATGCGCAGGGCTTACTCAGGCAGCCCCTACCGCAGCGCCTGTAACTCATGCGCTGGCAAAGGTGGCGCCGTGGCCTTTCTCCGGCTCCACATCCTCCGCGTCGGGCGCAGCTGCGTGGGGCCTGTGCCGTCCCTGCGGGCCGCGCGGGCCTGCCTCTGGCTTCGGGAGGGCACGGCCAGAGAGGCCACGGTGCTGTGCTGCTGCCAGAATGCTCCGCTAGCAGGCAAACCTTCCCTGGCCCGCTGTTGTGTGGCCCAGGCGGATGAGCTTCATGCACGGGATTAGAAAAGACTGTGAGGTCCAAGGCTTGGCAAAGACCTGGGTCTGTCAGGAAAGTTTCACCTAAAAAATGGAGACAGAGGCTGTTCAATCTGTTGATTTAAATAAGTTTGTAATAAACACAAAATAATTGCACTGCAATGTCATTAGTATATGTAGGGATAAGGCTAATTTTATAATCAACGTATAAATTATCACATGTAATTTAAGCGTAGCGCTCGTATTTGCAGCAGCGCTTTGTTTCCCAGAACGTATCCCCGGCAGCGCGTGAATGGGCTCGGCAGCACGCAGTGCCAAAGCCCCGACAAAACACTCGTCTCTCTGTTTTGATACACTGGATTGTGGGCGGTTTTCCTTTTGCGCTTCAATAATCTAGAAGATCTGATAACAAAAATAAGCCAGGCTTACGCGAGTCATCGGGGCTTTCTTTTGGGCTTTCTGTTGTTGTTGCTGGGGTTTTTTATTTTCTTTTAGCATGTTAACATTCCTCTGAGACAGGCTGCTTTACCGTGCTTTCCAAAGACGCTGCGCTGAAATGAGCTGTAGCCTCTCCCGCAAGGTTTTCATCTGTGCGCGGCGTGTTCTGTGTCCCCGCAGCCATGCACCTCCTGGGCCTGAACTGGCAGCTGCGCCCGGCGGACGGACACACCTTCAGCAACGGCGCGCGGCCGGCGGCGGGCGCGGAGGACGGCGCGACGCTGCCACCTGGAGGCAGAGGTGAGGCCGCGGGGCGCTTCGGAGCGCGCGGGCGGGTGCGTTCGGCGCGGTGCTCGGGCGCGTGCTCCCGCGGCGGTGGGCGCCGCGGCTCAGCCTGAGGCTGCCGTCGGCCTCGCCGCTCTTTGTCGGCCTCGGTGCTGCGCGCTGCGCCCTGCCGCCGCCTCGCCGCCCGCTACGGCTGTGCGTGCTCTGGCGCTGTGTGCGTTCGCGCGTTCGGAGAACCTCGGCTGCTGCTGAGGCCGTGCTCCCTCAGACACTAATGAAGACGTGCTCAGCCAAAAATGGCCGTTTGCCGGCTACGTGCGCTGTCTCCAGGTACAGCTTAGAGAGCTCAAAGAGAAAAAGCCTGACTTAGTAGAAGTACTCTGTACGGCTTGGGAGAGAGGAGTCAAGAACTTTGGCTTCCAGCCAGGCCCAAATCCCTGTTTTCTCTTCTTTCTCAGATGTAATGCTAATAGAAAACATCAAGGACAGCAGAATTAGACCCGTGGTAAATAATCTGGCCTGCGGTATTACTATGAGCAATGTAGGTAACGAATGGGTTCTTTTCCTCCTAAAGAAAATCTGTGTTCCGGTGGAGGATGACAGAGACAGGGCGATGAGAAGAATGAGGGAAAATCCAGAAATGGGAATGCTTTCTTGGACTGAGAAAGAGTATACTGAAAATTCAGAGAAATGGCATGTCACGAAAAGAGCTGTAATCATGTAAATGGAACGCTTTTTACTGGTGAGGTTCGGGTGTTTGCTGCGTCACGACAAGGTTTTCCCTGGTTATTACAAAAATTACGCTAAGAAGACAGAACTGAACATTTCAGTCTGTCAAAGCCCTTCACAGGCCCTAGGTGGGATGGAGTGACAGAGAAGTAGGAGCACTTGCTGGTGGTCAACAAAAGACCTGTGTCCGGAGCTGAGCATCGTCTTGCTCTAGGGACCTGTGGCTCATTTAAACTTGCTGATTGCGTAGAAACAAATGCTGACACGGGATACTTCCATTGGATGTGTTGGGAAAAATTCAGTTGAAATAAAGCTGGGAAAGGAAGCCGAGTTGTTCTTTGTCATGCCCGATCATTTCACGGATTTGCTTCTGTTTTCAATAAATGATGATGCTGCACCTCAGCTTCTTCACGTTGTCCGTGAAGGGACTGATTTTGGCCTCCTGCTTTTAATGAAATCTTACATCTTAGCGGTGGCAAAAAAAACGTAGGTTTTCAGACAGCTGTTTGTTGGCCTGGCTTTCATCTCTGACTGACCGTAGGTCAAACTGGACAAACAGCACATCCCTAAGTACAAGGCAGAACGTTTATATTACTGCTGAACTTCTTCCAGATTGTGCACAGGTGAGAGACCCTATGGTTTTAGGCAGGAACCTGAAGAGCTCAGGTCTGCAATTATGGTCACTTAGCAGACAACCGCAGTGTTTAACACATTTCCAAATTCCCTCCCCTGCAGCTTTTTGGTGCCATCTCTGTGCAAATATAGGGCAGCAGGACTGTTGAATTGGAATGTGCTCATCTGCCTGGGGCACTTCAGTGCAAATTCTGGCAGTATATCCCAGCCCCACTCTAATTAGCTTTGCACATTTGAAGAGGCTGAGATGCCGGCTGTTTTGGGAGTGGTAACCTCCTGTGGAGGAGACAAGGAGACAGAACTGCTAGTTATGTCTTAAATTGCTGCAGTTAGCTTTCCTCAGAGCATGTTGGAAAAGTTTTCTTGCTCTTCTGACATTTTGTAGAAGGTTGCTGAAATGTTGATAATCTGGGGGAAGAAGGGAGAACAATATTTAGGCAAGTAATCTTCCACAGTGGAATAATATGAGTGACAGGTTTGGATGAACACAAGGCGTATCTAAAAGACAAATTCTTATAGCTGGGAAGGGTGAAAAGTTTTTCTACCTCACCTTTCCTTTTATTATGTCCAAGTTAATATTGCTTTCCCAGCAGTTTTTAGGAAAGCCTCTGACAGCTTTTAACACAACAACCATTTCAGGGCTCAGGGCTCTGGCTGTGGAGAGTGACCTTTCTATAATTGACACAACTCAGGATGAAGCCGTTCTTTTCAAAACATAGGTCTCCCAAAGAAACCTTTAACCCCTAGACTGAGAGCGGCCACTTAAACACAAGCTGTGCCTACTCAGCAAGCAAGGCATTTTAAAGTAGAGCAATTTGAAAGGGGGGGAGAAAAAAAAGGCAGATATTTCAATTCGATCTGCTTGTTCCTTATTAAGAGACTATATTCCGGTATAGAATACTAAAACTGCAATTTAAGAGGAATGTAAATTACTTTATTACTGCATTTTCCTATCTGAATGAAAACAAAATTCACTGTTAAGATAACACAGTTGCAGGTTTCTTGTAATTACACACTACATCTCGCTAATACTGGGAATGTCTGAAAGGAGTAGACAGGCGCAACGGGTAGAAAAATCCCCAGTGCTGGTGTAAAACTGCAAGTGAAGTCCACCATGCTCTGACTGTAAACAAAGCAGAGATGGCTTTTTTGGTTTTGCCTTTAGGCTCTGGAAGTCGTGCTGAACTGGGGATTTAGTTTAAGAGACAAAAGTCGAGAAAAATTACTTTAATACAAATGATAAGGTGGTATCCCTTCATAGTACATGAAAACCAAAAGGTTGGCACTGACATGGACTTGTGGAATTGCTACAGGGATGAGACAGTAATGACATTGAAATTTTTTTTTCTGAGAGTAAAGCCCATTTGTCTGTTACAGTTGCATAAGGACAGTGGTAGAATTTTGGTGTAATAAATCTAAGATAGAGGAAGAAGTGGAAAAAAACCCCAAACATGCTTGGGAATAATTGATTCTTCACAAAGAAGTGAATTAGATGACCGTGTGGGGTTTTTCTGTGCCTAGATTCTGTTAATTTATGCCAAAAATATATTCTACACTTAAAATTATGTAGTAGGTTAGACACACATTTCCATAAAATATGGGACTATCTATGTGCTGTTTCCCTTCTAATTGACAGAATACACTATAAAAGTCAACTTTAATCATTTCAGAGGACACCTAAGATAAACTGCCATTTATGTGGAAATATCCAAACTAACTTCAGCTGCAAATCCAAGTAAACAATGCTTCGATGCAGAGTTTTTTGTTTATCACACGTTGTCTTTGCTGTGCTCATGAATTTAGCAGATTTTCTACTACTTCAAAATTGACTTACCGTTTTTTATCTTAATTATTTGCCACAGTAAGGTGCTATAAAGCTGGAAAACACAGTAAGGTATTGTGGTCTCTGATCCTAGAAACCCACATTTCAAAAGACACCGAAGAGAATTATGGTCAAGGATTGTGGATCTGAAAGATCACTTCAGTTACCATAAATATACTGACTGATTGGAAAAGGTAGATTTGAACTTGTGTTCTGGTGCTCACGTAATCCAGGGTTTGTGTCTCGTGAGACCAACCAGCTTGATCCAGGTTCATGCTCAGTTTACGAGCTGCTTTACTAAGTCTACCACAGTGTGTGGATTTCGAAAAGACAATTACAGTTAATTAAATGGTAAAATATTGAGGTATCATGAAAGATACTTGTTTCCAGTTATCAAATTCTGCTCATTTCCAGTTATCAAATTCAGCATTGTAAGTATAACGGCAAGAATGGAATAAAGAAAGTTAAATTTGCTGTTAAATTTGTCACCATCTTACTTGCTTGAGATGGGAGAGGGGAAAACCAGAAGTCTACTAATCTAGCAGAAACGTGCCTTGACTAGATGCGGAAAGCTAAAACTCAGCAATCATTGTGATGCTGTATAGGTTGTCTTCAGCTCTCTGCAAATGATGTTGAGAACTCTGCCAGATGCTGCACCTCCAAGTCACGTTTTGGTTTGTACACAGAAATGGTTACTTTCTAATAGTTAAGACATTTTATTAGGAGCGCAGCAGACACGCAAGGTTAAAGGAATAACAAAGTTATGGAATGGGAAGATTTGCCACCCTTGCATGTTGGTGAGTTGGGGTTCAGATGCCAAGTGAATAGGCCCTGACTTGGCTGCCTGAGCCGCTGGTGCTACCCCAGCTGTGTTCCTGCTGAAACCTAATCCTACTCATGAGGCACTATAAGGGCTTGGGAGCAACTGGAGGGGACTCTTCGTCGTGTTGCAAAAGATAAGAAGATGAACAGCTCATGCCTCATTAACAATGTAAACAACATTAATCTTCTGGTTTCTACTATTTCCTTTCAGACGCTTTGAAACAGATGATCAAAATGTAATAACAATCAATGTATTTTAAATGTCACTTCCGTTACCTTCGTTCAATTTAATCAAGGCATGCCATCATTTTCCAGGTGGATTAATCTTATTAAGTAGTTATGTGGCTAATGTAATCTAGGTCTTAATTAACACGTTAGCAAGCAGAAGTATTAATATGGACGCTATAGAGGCTCAGAGATGTGGTCTTCTGAAAATGTCCCGGGCTCTAGGGCTGTCTTAGCACAAGCAAAGTATTTGACTAAGTTCAACAGAACAGGAGTGTTATTTTTGTGATTGTATTGATTGTGACGCTATGAGTTGCTGTGTTTAAAGTTAGATGATGAGTGTATTACATACCATCTGAGATGATTGTTATATTGATGTAGAAGTTCATGCTAGTATGTATTTTTTCTTTGTGAAACACAGTGAACTAACAGATCTGATTTTATTTCAGTTATAATTTGCTTTTGATTCTGAAGACAATGAATCTTGTGAAGCCATGCCCACACGAATGTGGAGATGTGCCAAAATCTCTAGGGTTATCAGGGCATTGGGGCATGTTTCTGAGTTCCACCTGCAGGGCCAGATTGTTTGACTGCAGCTGAGCCAGAGAGAGCAGTGGCCTTAAGCAGACGTTCTCTTTGCAGAGTTTCTTTCCTTTCTCCATAATAGAAATATGGGATACTGGCCATAAAACCTGAGATTTAGATTTTGTTTCAGAAGCTGTTTTACTGGACTCCTGAAAGTTCATACAGATTCAGAAGCTTCCTTCCTCCTCACTTCATCAAATGGAGCTCGTTAGTACCTCAGCATCTTCAGCGTAACTGAAGTTCAAGATGTGTCGTAGCAGCTTCTCCAGACAAAGTCTCATTTCCTGGCTTTTTACTTTATTGTAGCTGTGGGTATTTGTTTTGCATCAGCATTCAATCTATTGTACACATTTCAAAAAGAATCTGTTTTCACCTGATTCCTAGGGCACTTACGTATTAGTAGTAGATGTTTTGAAGCGTAAGTTCATATAGGAAGCGATAGGTGTAGTAATAGTGCATAGCCTTAATTTTTCCGCTGAAGAAGTTTGTATAGAGAAGGCATTTTTCTCATTTCTTTGTTTGCCTTTCTGAAACAGTAAGAAATGTCTAGTCATATAAGTAGCAAATGTACCTGAGGAAAAAATCAAGTTATCACTGAAAACCATAGTAATTCCCATGAATTTTTTTTTTTTTTTGCAAAAAGTCAGCGGAATGTATTTTTATATTGAATGATTTCCTTTACACAGCTGTACCAAAAATTTCTTTGGAATTCCAAGTGATCTGTGAAAATCCGTAACTATATAACAAACAACAACTGAAAAATAAGTTAGATAAAAAGATGAGGAAAGCTATGTCTGCGACAGTGATTTATAAGAAATGCAGAGGTACAGGAAGATAAGTGAAAGAGAATTCTCTTTAACCAACATTGGTGATATTTATTCCTTGGATTTAATTTGAAATTGTCCAGATTGTCTTGGCAGTTCATTATGGATCCATTGGAATGGTTATTCTGCTAGGTATTTTTCAAGAGTGTTATCAAGATGCAATTTACAGTCATCACCATTATAAAGGCACACCGTCAAAGCACCAGAGTTAATTGCTATTTAGATGTGGTGTCTGTAGCGTGACGCTGCTGGTAGCCAGATTTCATTTTTATTTTTTAATTTTAACTGCAGTATGGGAGAGGAGCCTATAATAAATACTCAAGTATAGCTGGTTTCAGTGTAGATACAGTTCTGCCTTCATAGCTGACACTGCTTGACATCAGTTAAATTAAAGGCTGACGGGGCATGTCCTATCAGCTGCCACCTTCAAACTGACCTCCAGCTCAAAGATGAGGCCTGCTGACAAGTTAGCAGGGGGAGTTTGCATTGCTGTTGTCATCTATTGCCTGTTTGATAGCTTCAAAGGCAAGTATACTTGAGTACTAAAGCAGCCTTTTCAAATATGTATGCCAAAATAGTAATTCAACTGGGTAAATAACACAGCAGTTTAAATGAGTAAGCGTTATTTAGTTGATAAATATATGTTTCACTGAGCGATTGAAATGACTCCCCTGGGTAAGATGAAGAAGTATGCTTTTAAAACTCCCTTTCTATAGAGAGGAAATCACAGGAAAAAAATCAAGTGTCCATGGGATTAAGAGTTAAACAGACGAAACTCTAAAACAGCCAACCACAGCAGAGATAATGATGTCGGGACAATTTGCTCACAACAGTATGAGTTGTTTGGTTAGTCTTTCTTCCCCGATTTGTCAGTTTGTCACATGTGTAACTTCACATTAGTGCAGTCGACCTGCTTTGAATGTGGTCTGCAGTGGTCCATCAAAATGGAAAATTTTGCTTCTGAAAATAGCTGGAGGGGAGTGCGTCAGGTGGCGAGATACATTCTGTACATTAGGAGGTGAAGACTGAAGGGAGCTATAAAAAAAGTTTAAGCATCTCTAGAGGCAGAGTTTATAAGTGAAGCTGTTAGTGCAGAAAAATGCATTGCAAATATAAAGCTAGATGATGTTTTGCTTTTCAGGTTTAAAAAAATAAATAAGCCTATTAGCTAAGAAAAGAGATGCAGTGGCCATATCTACTTTGGATTTTATTTCTGTATTTCTGACTTGGGGAGAAAGGAACGTGAAGAGACCAATGTTGAGACGCCTCCTGTAGTATTTTTTTGTGACTGCTCAGCATTCAAGGTGAAATTTTTTCATAGGTCATTGTTAATATTTCTGTTTTACAAGTAGTCATCTGATAACGTCAGGATCGTGACTAGCTCCGGTGCACTGGCTGTGTCAAAGCAAGAAGTAGAACCAAGGTGCTCTCACTAGTTTTGTGTCTCACACCAACAAGAGTAACTCAGCAGGAATTTATGAGAGTATGGTTCAATAATGCATAATCTTTAGAGCTCTGGAAACTTGCTGGACTTAAAACTTCATAAGTTGTTAGTCAAACTTGCAAGTATAAAACTTGTATTTTAGTACAACTTCAAGCATTTCTAAATTGTGTTACTTCAGTATTGCAATGTAGAGCCATAAAAACAGGATGTCATTTATTAAATTCTTAAAAGCAAAAATAAGGCTTCCTTTCAGCATGCTGGAGGTGTAGGCAGCAGATGTTTCTCACAGATGTGGCACAGGCTGGATGTCGAGCGGGGGCACGCCGTGCTGCAAAAATACAGACTTGAAAATAAGGGGTCATCCATCCGTTCCATTCTTTGTTGTGGGTTAAATATATCTTGATCACTTGTGCTAACCTGCTCTTCAAATCCTCTGCTGTGTTGAGCCCCTACAGCTGTCACAGTTCTCTTCCTAGGCTGATTTTTCTGTGATGCTGAAATGTTCCAGAAGGAGTGGTTTGGACAACTAGAAACCAGGTCGTTCGTGTTGTGGAGCAAAAAAAGAGCATCAGTGAGGAAAAGCTTCCAGAGATAATGCCAAACTGAACCAAATCCTTTCAGCATTAGGAACCCAAATCATGTCTCTAGGCTGATTGATAATGACAGATTCGATTGTCTCATCTGAAGTTTTCACCAGTTTTGAAGCTATCAACTTCAAAATTTTCATGAGAATATAAAAGAATGGTCTTTTTCTAATAACTTTTTGTTAGGGAAGCTTTGACATCCAATATATTTCTTTACCTGTGAGGAGCGTGCAGAAAGTAGTGTGAATGTAACTCTGGTTCTCTTGATGGCTGGAGTATTTTTTTAGCTTAATTGTTGTACTTGAGGTTTCCTGACTCCTGAAAAGTGCCCTTTCCCAGACAAAAATACGAAACAGAACTTTGGAAACCAAAGGAGGCTAAGGCTAAATTCAACTAGAAATACTGAAACTTGAGCCTCCGTAATTACATTTATTTGCAAAGTTATAATTCTAGGCAATATACACTCAGCAAACTTGGGAGCAATGTAATTAGCGAAAGTCATTGATGGTGGTGTTTTGGAACTGCTTTAATAGCCAGTGAAACCATAATCTCCAACAGAAACTCTGGTGGTCTTACCATTTGTAGGCTCAGTAAGCTTGCTGCACTGGATAAAAGTGAGCTACAATGGCTGAAGCAATATGCAGTACAGTTTCTATTTGATGTAGATGAAAAACTCGTGACTCAGTAATCTGTAAAGCAGATGTATGCGTGAGGGCATGCTAACACGACGTCTCTTCTGAAAGTGTTCTGACAAGGATTCGGTTTTCCAAAACTTCGGTTTTCTAAAACTTACTCAGTGGCATAGGCTATTTATGCGTGTTAGTAGCCATTTCAGTACAGTAGCTCTGATGCATGTATGTTACACGTATTTTTATTACATGAGGTAAGTGACTATAAACTGCTTATTTTTGAACTAATTGGAATATTAGATTTGTGCTCCTAATACAAGCCATACCTCTGAATGTACATGACCACGGTTCCACTGGATTCTAGAACCATATTAAGAAGTGTTATATATGTATAGCGCATTAAAAAGCGTAAAGTATTGCTTAAAAAGAGAAGCAGATTCCAACATGGGTGGAGGCTTCTGATTTCAAACAGATCTAATCTCCAGGCTCCCACCAATTTTACCTGTGGATTCCAGAAATAGATTATACTTACTAACTACAGTATTTCTTACGGCAAAGATTTCCTCTAGCTTCCGTGGACTGGAGCAGCTTTATTGTAGTCGTGAAATTAACCAAATTGAAAAAACGTATAATGTAGGTAGTTCATTGAGTATGAGGAGTGTGTGGACAGAGTCGGAATACTAGAAGAGGCACTGGTCTATTGATCTTCCCGTCTTTATTGCTTACACAGCTTTTATCATAATAATATTTTAAAATTCTAAAACTTCCTGAAAATAGCTTTTTCTTTGACTGTTTCACTTTGGCTATGGATATACTGATCCTGGAGAACGAGGTTCTTCGGTGTGTGTCCAGGTTCTCAGATTAGATACAGCTGATGTTCATTTGAGTATGCACAATCTGCTTCCAAAGAAATAATTTACAGCACGCTTTTTAAAAATGTTGAAAAAAATACGGAAGTGAAGGAAGTATGATGTTGTGCTCAAAGGAGATGAAGGAGCCCTCAGTCTTAGGCTGACTTCCCAGCTCTGCCAGTGATTCCAGTATAGTATTCAACAGGTGATTTTATGTGCTCTGTACCTGGTTTTCCTATCCATCTGGGTAAGGACTAATTTAAATTCTAGTGAGACGGTGCCCGCCGTCATTGAGGTAGGAACTGTGAGTTTGTGACTCTGTTGCAGTAATCCATTAGAAATGAAATCACGTAGTTTTTATGAAACATTATGTGTTTGAATCTGTTTGATCTGTCTGCGTTCTTGGGCGGCTCTAAAGGCCCCGCTACCTGTCTTTGCAGCTTCTTCTGCTTTCTTGTTTTCTTAGTGCTGTGATGTTGTTCTAGACCCATTAACACAGAAAATGAAGTTGCCAAGAACTGTGTAGCAGTTGGTGTTCAGAGCATTCTTTTACCATTTTTAAACACTGCTGACATCATATCTTTTTCATTATGTACAGGGGTAAGTGCTGCTAACATAGATCATTTGGAATCTATAATTGAAACTATGTTATTGCAGCTCTCTCAATTAAAGATAATCAAGAGAGAAAAGCTGTTATGTACTCACCTGCTGGAGTTTTCTATCATTCAGTGCCATCCTGTTACATTCGTACAGTGCTGGAATATATTTCAAAAGTAACTTGCCATTTATTGAAAACAGCATTACACCGTGAAAAAAACATGAAGTAAGCATCAAGCTTTTGACAAACACTGTCAGGTCGTGTCAGAGGTATCACGACCATCCGGTTTGTATCGATAGCTATATTAATGATACCTTCAAATTTCTGTGATTGTTAACGCATATTTTCTGTGGTTTTCTGGTCTTTATAGTGTCTTCCGCAATAATTTTAAAATGGATTTATCACCATGTTGATTGGGAATATGGAACGTAAAATCCAACAAACGTTGCTATATGCCATAGCCTGAAAGCACTGCTGTAACTCTTCACGTATCGCGCTCCATGTTTAAAATATGTGTAGCCTCAGAACCACCCTGTTCGGCTGAGAACAGAAGGAATTTGTACCATGTTTTAAAGATTGGCTGTTTCATGGGCTGGAAACCAGTGCGCTCGACCAGAAAGATCTTATATCTTGTCGTCAATAATGCATGTGGAAGAACCATCAAATGATGGATTTTAACTAACCACAGCGCAAGGGAGAAAGACTTGTAGATAGTCCCTGCTTCAGGCAGGGAGAACTTAAAAAGCAGCACGCTGAGATGTACTGACTTTTTTTCAAGAGGGAGAAGGTGCATGTTAGAGTACAGCCGCTGTCCTCTAAATCCTTTTCTGTGCGTTTCGTTTCTTCTGTCAGCTCTCTTGTCTATGGCCTGGAGTTTATTGGACTACTTTACTATATAAAACAATGATAATAAAAATTTACGATCAGGTCATTTAGAATGAAGTTACCTCTTCAGTTCACCTTTCTGATAATTTTTTTTATAGCCTGGTTACATACAAGATGCAGCTGAAAAGAGCGCAGGGAGGTTTGTATGTGCTTAATTAACTCTCTACTGTTCCTATATTTGATCAGTAAAGAGCAATCACAGAATTAAAGGGTTGGAGGGATTAGAAGATTGCAGATGCTCCACAGAAAAAGATTCACAGTCGTCTTCAGATGTAGGGGGCAATTTCTTACGTGCTGATTGAAACAGCAGGCAGATTGCATCAGAATAAGGAAGGAAAGTTACAGTTTGATTGTGGCATTGCCACATGTTCATCTTGAATGAATAAACATACCTGTATTAAAAGCAGTCATTTGATTTATGTTTGCGTTTCTTTTATAGGACCGTGGGTCACTAGGAATAGCAGCATAGATAGCGGAGAAACAGAAGTTGGCCGCAGGGTCACTCAGGAGGTGCCCCCGGGAGTTTTTTGGCGGTCTCAGATCCATATCAGCCAGCCACAGTTCCTGAAGTTCAACATATCCTTAGGGAAGGATGCTCTTTTTGGTGTTTATATAAGAAGAGGACTCCCACCATCACATGCCCAGGTACTTTATCAATGTATTTCTTGGCTTTAAATGTCAAAATGCAAAAGCTCAGATCATCTTCGTTAGATTTATGTTGGAGCTTATGGAGCTCGAGTTTAGGGATTCCTGGGAATTACTTATTTTGTGATATTTGACTGAACACCCTGATATGAAGATTTCCAGGTTACTACATGCCTCAGAAGTACATAGGTAAGAGAAGTAGTTGGTGATGTTCTTGCCATTCAGGTTTTTGAGATAACTGCAGTTTGATACACAGATTTTTAAATCTCTTGGCACCGATTGGGCTAAACCTATCCGGGTCTAAACCAGTCAAAAACTATGAGTAGTGTTGGTCAAACTCACAGTATCAAAGCACTGTCTACAGTTGGAATGCATGCACAGCCAGATGTGTTAACATATGACTTTCTGTCTTCATAGAAGTTTCAGTCTCCACAGGCATCGCTGAGGCGTGCAACAGACTTTCACATCACTGCTACCCAGCCATGTTAGAGAACATAATGCAGTGGCCATGTGTTTGAGAGCTTTAATGTTACTACTTTTCCCTCAAGGACTGTATTTAGCTGTAATACCTGACCCAGACATGAGGCAAGTCTTGCAGTTGGGAAACCCAATTTTTCTTGATTTCTAACTAGCATCAAAGATGAAAACTCAGTGTCACCACATTTTTACACTGACCCTGTAGTACAGCTCTAAGGCCTGTACATAAAGATAGCCTTAAAGGTAGTGAGACCACGCTGAAGTGTCTTTTTCTTCTAGGTTGTGCAGTGGGTGTTTTAATTTTTTTTTGCTGTGAGAAGATATTTTCTGTTAGATTTTTTTTATTATTTTGATAACTCATTAATGTGAATGGAAGGATTCCCATTTACTTAGAGTAGAACTCTAATGAGAAATAATATATTTGCAGTTACACATACTGAAAGGAAAGAACCTCCATTGTTTAGAGTGCAGGGGAAGCAGAAATAGCAACTAGCTTTTGGGAAGGACCCCTTCTTTCGTATACACCCTTGCTGCTAAAAACTGGTTCTTCATTCAGAAATCATCACCTAAACTTAAAGTGCTTTTTTTAGTATGTGATTTCCAAAAAGCAAATGTAGAACTCCATGATCCCTTTTGTGAAAGCCTCCTTTAACATTTCTAGATGCCTTGCCCTGATTTGCAAAGAACTGCTACTGCTTTTTCTCTTGGCAAAGCAAACTGCAATTACATAAATGGTTAAAATTAATTATCTAAACTAAAAGCCCAGGGGCTTTAACGTAACTGCATTGCTACGTATTGCCATAGAGGGAAGGCATGTTCATATTGCCTGCAAGGAGTTACCAACCCGAAGTGATTTCCATGTGCATGCACAAACACATGGTACAAACAGTGAACCAATTAATTTGCTTGGGAAAACTGCACTAACATTAACTGAATTTTGGATCTGCTTCCTAATGCGAAGCAAATTTATGGAGCTGTTCTGCATTGCTTCCTATTCCTTGGTATTTATTCTTGCCTGTAGTCTGAATTGAAAACCAAAATCTTTAGACAGATCTGGGAGGAAAGGAGAGAAGAGGTTTACATGGGTTTATGACTTCGAAGAATTTGTGAACAAGGAGCTTTGACTATCCAGACTCCATCAGCTTCCTGTAGTATGCTGTTTTAAAATGTTCTGCGAGTTATTGAATGGATTTATCTGACTGGTAAGAAATAAGGATCAGCAGTCCACGGCCCAAGGACGTGAGGGCAAGTGGTCAATTTTCCATATAGCTAGAGGTTAGCATACAGCATCCTGAAGTTCCTTACAAAGACTAGATAAATAGGGGAAGCTGTAGAGGGCTGTTGGCTCATTTTCAGCCGTTTCCAAACATCCTTGCAACACAGAAGATATCCACAGAGAATATGTTCCAGGACGGGAGCCTTTCTTAGGAATGTTTTTATTTTGGGCGTGATGTTTCGTTGTGTTGTCTTGAGGGCAAAATTATGGCCGTGGATCTTTAACTGTTGCAATGAGATAATGGCATAAATCATTAAGCATGTCTCGTTTAATTCAGAATTTTGGTGCTCACTTCCCCTATCATTCCACCGTGAAAAAATTAGCAATTTAATTGAGGAAAACAAACAGAAGTATAAATCATGAAGGGAAAATGGCTTAGGGCAACCAAAGCTCCTAAGCAATCATCAAGGTCTGCTATAAATACAGGTTAATTATAATTGTCTGACAAAGACGTGATGGAGGTATGCCTGTATCTTTCACAAGAAATCCAGTTGGACGTAACTGGTAGTACAGAATATTTCCTTAATTCAAGCTAAACTTTAGTTTCTGTTGCACTGCGATTAGATGTGTTTGTTCTAGGTTTCATTATGATGTTCTCATCTGAGAAGGCTGCGATCAGGCAGTTTCTCGGTTTCATTCCACCTTATGTGGACAGGATATAAATTTTGTGACCTTTGTGCTCAATTAAATAATGAGAAATGTAAACTGTGTTTCCTAGTGAGCTGGATTCCTCCTCAGAGAACGTGTTTTTCAGTCTTTAGAGGAAGCAATTCCAACCTTCTTCCATAAGTGGAGTTAATGAAATGCACCAGTATAATCCACAGAATTACTTTCATGTACTCGTGCAGAGTCCTGGTGCTTGTCGACAGGGTGGTACAGCAGAAGATTGCTTGGCACTTTTGCCCGGCAATCAAAATTCAGACAAGCTGCTACCAAGAGAAATCATTTTAGGAAAAGAAAGGCAAGCTGTTGCAGACCTGAGTTAGGGAAAAGAAGCCTTGTTCTGACAGAAAGGAGCAGAATGGTTTTGTATTAATGAAAATACTCTGAAGTTGACACGAGATGATATTTTAAAATTGAAATTTAAAATCCTTGTTTCTGCAGGTTAGAAACAAGAGCTGTAAAGCAGTGAAAAGCTACACTTGACAGTTCATCACTGATCAGTGCTGATACGTCAAGCCAAGTAAAATCCTTTGTGGGAGCAAGTCAATAATCAGCAAATTAGGTACATGATTAACCTGAGACAACAAGATGCAGTTCCTGTCTGAGAGCCCTGCTGAGATTTAACCTTCTCAGTATTACTGTTTAGCAAATATACCAAGTGCCCGGTTTAGTCAGTCAAACTGATGTAGCCGTACACTTGTCTAGAAGCAGCCTTGTGTGCCATGTGCACAGGGAATGGGGCTCTAGAGGAGGGGTAAAAATGCAGTTTTGAGTGGCAAGCGGACTAGAAACAGGAATGCATTGCTTTCAAGCAAAATTCTTCCAGCCTGCATACTACTACATAGAAATAACAAAATACACATTGCAGGCTTGAATGATCAATAGGAAATTAGTAGAAGATAGTAATATTAATAAAATTGATAATGTAAAGAAAATGAACTGTAAATGTCAAATAATGCATGAAGTGACTCTATAGAGATTACAGCAATTACGATGCTACCACACGTTGGTAGAACATTCCAAATGATGCATGAAATAAGGTAACCTTATAGAAACATCACTAATATCTGGAGAAGGCAGTGCACGGAGCTGTATTGTTTACGTTTCCAGTAGAGTATTTTATACTTACAGATTCTTCATGTCAAACTGAAAACTGTTTTCATTTAGAACAGGAAATTACTTTATTTGAAACAACTTGAATAGCTGGGGGACTTCAGTGTAACCTTGCTTTTTAGCCAGTTCTCAAACACAGTTAGGTGCTCTGACCACCTTAAAGTTACCTGATGGCAACGGTGCTGTTGTTACTGAGAGTTGTGCTGCCTTGTACTGGTTGTGTTGTGTCACATTCTGATGTTGAAACAAATTGGTTGGCTGTCACTGTGGGTATCAGATGTTTCATGGGTGTATCTTAATGAATAATTACCAACTGGATTTTATGAAGAACCAATTTTAAGCACTTTGCAAACAAGTTTCACTGACATATGTTTTATTGGCTGCTTAGGTCTTACAGGGCTTTGGCATAAAAACAAATGCTAGCCACAATGCCAAACATATTTTTTCCTTTCCCCTCTCCCCCCCCCCACTTGAATACACGTTCATTATTAAGACAAGACGTCTAAGAAATCTTTCTTTTCAATTCTTAATTTCATGCACTGTTAGGGATTTTTTTTGGTTAGGGATTTTTGCAAATACTTTCCAATCTAAGAAAAAACTAAAGATTATGGAGACTCTTTGCGTTTTCAGTCTTGACCCCTGCCAGCTCTCTGCTTCGCTGTGCTTTCACAGCTACTTCACTTTCTGTATGCAGCTGGGCTCAGTCCGTCTGTGCTATATGGATGGCATTGTGCAGTGTAGTCGCTACTGTATACATGAAGTTCCAAAACTGTTTTGCTGACTCCCCTGGGTTACTGGAAAAAGAAAGTCCTTACTAGCCTGTGAATAAAATGCATTGGAGGACAGAAAGTACTGAATGGGGAAATTATAAAAACAAATTGCCCAGAAATAACTTAGTATGAGATTAAGGTTTAGAAATAAAAGTATACAGTAGGGGGTTGGTATGCTGTGGAGTGAAAGTAAACAAACTCAGGATGTGAATTTGGAATTGGTTTAGGAAAGTAGGCTGGCAAGTCACTTGCGTATATGGAGCTTTAATCATAGTAAGTACTCTTCCCTGCAAAATTGAACTCTGGAGATGTAGTCAGTTGGGATTTCTGGTGCATTTTGTTTCTGAGAAGTTTTTACTGGTTTTGTGTGACTTTTGGTGTGAAGCCATGAAATATAAAGGATCCTTAAAAAAAAAAAAAGTCAGTGAAACTTCCGAATTACTACACAGATTTAGTTTGACTTGACAGATCCATTCCCT
The DNA here is from genome assembly GCA_013398225.1 of Steatornis caripensis. Lineage (NCBI taxonomy): Eukaryota > Metazoa > Chordata > Aves > Caprimulgiformes > Steatornithidae > Steatornis > Steatornis caripensis. The sequence goes on along the minus strand of VZSC01019991.1, from coordinate 221,691 downwards.
AGTTCATGCGATTTAGTTGGCTCTTCCCTAGCGGTTGTGTGTGCTAGGTTAAAAATTCCACAGTTGCTTCTTAGTGATCACAAAAGTACTTTCATTCTTTTCCTATTCTTCTAATCTATGCATATTTGTCAATAAGTAACTTCAAAGCAAGAGTGAACTCTTCAGCACAACATTTTATAAAAGTAATTAATCATGCAAGTGTGGTAAATCAGAAAATCAACAGGGCCACAAGATGCACAATGGTGATTAGCCGACCACGTGAAGAAATCTTACCCGGTTATGAATTCACAGTACCATCCCAGTGACCCTTCAGTCAGGGATTTTAGATTTGGGTGTGCATATACCTCGTACTTGCTGACACATTAAGATTACACCCAGGGAGCCACCAACAGATACATTATTTTCCTTCTTTTTAACTCAATCCTGAGGAATGTAAAGAGGGATAAAAATGTATTATTATGTTCCGTATCAGTTTGCACCCGTAGTTCACCATTCATAGTTACTCAGATGTAGTCATTTTGCTTTTGCCTGAGCATGAAATAGCTCTTCATAGTTTGATTAAAGAGGGGCAGTACCAGTCTTAACTTTACCAAAGTTAAAATTGTAGCTTTATGGGGAGTTATGCCAGGGGACCTGCTCTCACTGGGTCACACCCCATCATTGTGAAAAGAGATTCTGCAGCTAAAGCTACTTCAAGCAGTTTCATCCTGAATACTCTTCCCCTTCGATCTTGCCAACTGCTGAGCTCTCTCTGCTATATGAGGTAGAATCAGCATCAAACAGAAGGGAGGCAGAGGAACCTGCCAGCACAAGCAGAGACGAACAGCGTGTTGCCAGTGAGAAATGTCAGCTTTTATTGCTACTTCCTTAGTTGACCCTTTGTGAACAATTGTTCTGAAGAGCAAGATTTCTTTTTCCCAAGATGTTGCCCAAGCAATAACATTTCCCAAGGAGGTGATGAGTCTGTCCTTAACCTCTGACTGTCAGACGATAGGTTTTAGCAATACTTCCAGATGTCGTTGATGTAAGAGATAGATGTATGTGTGTCTGGCACCTCTGATACACTGAAAATTACTGACATGCCAGATTTCTCTAAATCTCTGGCATGAGTTGGCTTGAATGCACTAATTTACCTGATTTACCTTCTCCTGCAAAAATCCTGGGTGAAAAAAGGCTCGAGTGGATAGCAATGTGATACTAACAGCTTGGTGAAGCTTTTTATTTCATTTCTCCTGCTCTTTGCCATGATTAAAGGTGTTGGAAGGAGTGGATAATGCAGTTACTGTCACAGTAGCTTTCAATATTAGTAGACCTGGGCTCAAATTCCTGCCCTGCCACGGGTTTCCTTTGTGGCTGCGTATTGGTGTCAGTTCTGCATGTTTGACAGGGAAGTGATAGTACTTCCATACTTTCCCTTTGTTGTAAGGACTCTATATTGCTCATATATAACTGTTACAAAATTTCCAATGGAAAGCTCAGCTTTCATACCCCTGTTGTGGGTAGATGTGTGGCATGGCACTAAAGTGTTACATCAGTCCATCTGTCTGCCTCTTCTGCTAGAAGGGAGAATCTTCATTATTTTATTGCATACTGTGTATTATTTGCTGGAACTCACTGTTAATGAGTGGAATACAGTGTACAAGACGGCCCTCTGTGCATGTTTAGTCTGTTTAGGATGCAAGATTACGTTTTTCTATTTAAACTGAAAGCAAGTGAAGGCGCATGTTTTCTCAGAGCTGTTGCAAGCACAGACTGTGTGCGGTAGAGATAACAGAGAGGCACGCAATGAAATTACTGGCAAGAAAGCACATACTATTACTGTATTTTATTGAACACATATATCTTTCTTTAGACATGTCTATCTGTCTCTATCTACTCCTACGTAGATAAATGTGTCTAAAACAAGATGTGTTTTCATAGGGGACTTGTTACACAACTATCAAAAGATTAGATATATTGTTTTTGTTGTTTCTTAAGGGCTTCCCTTAGATAGGGACTGTGAGAGCTAGGAAGTTGAGCGTAGCATCAGCTTGAGAGCTCCAGAATCACAGACATTAAAGACAGAAGAAAAGCCTATTAGGACAGTTAGTCCAGCTGCTTTGTTATGCAGAGTTATTCCCTGTTGTAGATTATCCAATATTTCTTCCATTCCGGTTTAATTGTGTGATGCAGTGGCATCTCCACTGGGAGACTATTACTGAGCTTAACACATGGGAAGCTTATCTGACATTCATCTTAAATTTCTTCCTTTCTTGTTTTAGTTTCATGCCATTAGTGGTGCCATCCCTCTTACACTCTAAATAATCACTTGTTCTGTTTGATCCCTTTTCCAAAGATTAATGTAGTGTTCTACCTTACTTGGAAACCATCCAACCAGAAATTCTCAGTTTTCCTTAATGTATGTTCAGTTCCTTCAGCCGCTTGATTTGTGTTATTCCTTTCCATGCTCCCTCTGGTTTGTGTATCCTACTTGCCCCTGACTGTTCCACGTACAAACTCAGGTAAGCAACTCTTACTCTGTGAGGTGAAACTCGTACAGTGTCTTTTCTCGGGTGCTGAGTTACCTAACATTAGACCAACACATTTCCTGTTTGTGCTCTTCCTGTTTGTTTTCACGCTCTGGGGGCTTCCGTTCAGTTGTATGACTGGAGCTACATCTGAGACTTCTGTTCCTCTTGCAGCAAGAATTTGTTGTAGGCGATTGCTTAGAAAAGGGAGTGTCTCTCATAGGTTGAAGGTTTCCAGCTTTGGAAGCTGTGTAGGAACCTAAAATTTGATGGATCGAGTAATTGATTGCAACTTCTTTCTCAAAACCCAGCCTGTCAAGAAATACCATTTGTACATTTTTTGATCACCTATGCAGAGAAAGACACATAATTCTATGTCGCTGTTTGAGAGAGGATGAGAGTCACAGAATCTCTGTGTGTTCCATGGTCGACTGGTAAATATTAGTTTCACATTGACATATCTTTCAGAAATACCATTTTATGACAAGGTAGAAGAGAAAATATAGTGTCAGATTTTGAGCTGAAATATTCTGTATTCAGGTCTGTTTGTTTGGGGTCTTGTTTGTTTGTGTTCTTTTTTTTTTTTTCCCCGTCCCCCTTGTTTTTTTACCCTGCAGTATGATTTCATGGAACGCTTGGATGGGAAAGAGAAATGGAGTGTGGTGGAGTCCCCACGGGAGCGTCGAAGTGTTCAGACCCTTGTTCAGAATGAGGCCGTGTTTGTTCAGTACTTGGATGTGGGTTTGTGGCACCTGGCGTTTTACAACGATGGCAAGGACAAAGAAGTGGTCTCTTTCAGTACAGTTATTTTGGGTAGGTATCTCCACAAGCTGAGCATTTTTCCTCTCTGTTTCCATCTTCCCTTACTTGAAGCCTTAATACTTTCTTGCAGTCTTAGTATTCGGCCTGTTTATCCTTACGTTACGCATTTTTTTTCTCAACACTGCTCTGTCAAAGAGTCTGTAACGGAATGCTGATTTTAATTTGCTGATTTCTCTTTTAAGATTTTAGCATTCCCATTGATCTTGAGTTTAGTTCTGGAAAACATGGCTCTGATAAGTTCAGTCCAGCTTGAAGCATTCCCCAGTTAATATGCCTCTCCCTTATCTCTGTTATTTTTATGCTACTACTATGTTTCTCTGGAGAAGCTTCTTTACACCCAGGTGGAATAGCATCCAACAGGAGAGCTGTTTAATCTTAGTCAAAAGGCAGCGCAAGAAATGACACACCTGCCAATGAGGTTATTGTTTGCAGTCAACTCACAGATTAACACCATCAGTTAATTAGCCATCTGCTGGTTTACAGCTTACTACTCACCTAATAGTGGGTCATCTTCTCAACATGGTGGAGTCAAGAGCAGAAGAACATCTAGCCTATGATCTGAGAAGCCTGTGGTTTTATTAGAAGAATAGAGTTACATTTAGTTGAAAATCAAACCCAGTCTGAATTCTCCAAGCTTTTATTAGAAGATCTGTTGAACTTTGAAACACTTAATGAACTTTGCTGGATGTCTTATCACAGTGGCATAAAAAATTCCGAGGTCTGTGTGCTGTTCTCTCCTGGCTGGTGAAGTGTTAAATGGCACTACTTTGGATGAATCTGCAATTCCTGTTAGTTTGGGGAAGGAGAAAGTGCAAAAAGTCCAAGTGAGTTTTTAAGCTTGATGAAAAACAGTTGGAGGTCTTTTCCAGTCTTGCCTGATTAATAATATGAAGCTTGATTTTTTTTCCTTTTACATTAGTATAAAATTTGGTTTGTTGGCTTAAGTCCCAAAGGTTGTAGGAGCATAGCCAATACTCTGTCATTAAGTATGAATATAATTGTTTCTGTTAACCTCAATTAAGATGAAAAAAATATTTTTCTTCCATAGCTTATATGTAGTTTTGTAAGAGTTACTAGGTGCTACGCATGTTGATGTATAGATTCGCATATTTGCCCGTACTAGGCTTTTTCTGCTTCTCCAAAACCAACAAGAACATTTGTGCTGATACCTTGTTATGCCCCTGTTGTGCTTAGAAAACCTTCAGATAGGATAAGCTGTCCTGAAAAGAGTTGCCTGGTCTAGGCGTCAGCTTTCAAGGGCATGAAAGGTCTAATAGTCAAGTAGACTACTTGATAGTGCAATAATAGTAATTGGACTGAAATCTAGAGAAAAGTACAGTGTTTTATCCAGTGCAGAAGCTCCTCTACACACACCTAGTGTCAGACGTTTCATAATCAAAGGATCTGAGACAGCTGGAAGTTTCTCTGATGTGGAAGAGGAGAAAGAATAACAGAAATGATGTTAACTCCCAGACAGTACTAAATTTACCATGGTTTTGAATACATAGAAAATGCTTTTGTGTGCCATGAAGCAAAATAATGAATAGATCTATAGACGAGCTTCTTCGTGAGACAAATTGGTATCTTTGAGCATTACATTTCTGTTTTTCTTTTCATTGTTTACATGAATCATTTCAAGAGGCCAAGCTAATGACATCTCTGTGAAAATTTGCCTTAGATTTTTTTTTATTTAGTGTCCTGCAACTGTGAAATTAGATTTAAAGTTGTGCTTGAATCTTTCTCCTCTTTTCAGTTTAATTTGACAGAAAAATACTCGGTATGGTTCTCCTAGTTCCAAATCCGACATTCATGTTCTGTGTTGTACAGCTGCTATTTGTTTGGTGTCTGGGACTGACAGAGCCATTATGTTTGGGATCACAGGTCCCACAACAACAGGGAGTAATAGTGAAGAGTAACAACATTCCAATTAGGTTTTTGTTCCAATAATTTGACGTTGAAAATATGTTCCTCTGAAATCCAACAGCTTTCAAACAAAAGTTATTTTAAGAATTAATTTCAAAATTGGAAATGTATTTTAGGCTGTTATTATGCAGAGTAGCGTATTATCCAAATAACAACAGAAATTGTGGAAAATAAATATTTTGGTAAAGCTGCAGTGTTATCATCAGGCTGGTGTGCTTACTCTTCTCGGGTTATTGAAGCCATCAACATTTCAGTCAGTCACTTACACTCCAGTGGTAAACCTTGTCCTCTGTTTTTACAGACCTTTGTCCTCTTGCATGGCTACTTGCACCTTTCTTATTAATTTTTTTTAGGATAAAGAATATTTGCTGGAGCAAAAGAGCTCCTCTTTGTCATGTTCTGCAGATATTTCTGTCGGCTTGATTAATGAGGCTTTAAATGTCTGTAGAAGGAAAAGAAGATACACTTCTTGGGATAATCGGTTTCACATGGAAAAGTGGTTGTGCAAGATCAAAGTCTCACTGCAAAAGGGAGATGGTCCGTTTTCCTGATGAAGCATTGTGTTTGCTACATAATATGAGTTCAGACATAGCTGTAGAGGTCTTCGGAGGCAGTCATGACTACCTGTTGGAACAGAGGACTTTGAGTTCTAATGGTGCTTGGAGACTGAACATACCACTGGGCTGCTGCACTACTCCTGCTGCTGTAAACCATACCTTTCTGCTGCAGCTGAACTTTGTGGTGTTAATATTATTAGGGACTGTTCCTCTAAGTATTGAAGACAAAATAAACTGAAGAAAAAATTAAGCAAAGTGTTTGAAGCCTAAATGGGAACCAACTAATGTGCTTGTATTTCAGATTCAGTGCAAGACTGCCCACGTAATTGTCATGGGAATGGCGAGTGTGTGTCAGGTGTCTGCCACTGTTTTCCAGGATTTCATGGAGCAGACTGTGCTAAAGGTATCATTTTCCCTATGTTTACAGATGGCCACAGTGTGTGTTTGTGGTGTATGGATGGATCTACAGTGCCTGCTGCTTAGCATGGGTCCAAGCTAGATTCAAATAGATCAATATGCTTTTTCTTTCTTAGATATCTCAGTTAAATATGATCAGGTGGAAGTATTGCTAAATTGCTGGTGAGCTTCAATAACTACAACTTTTTGTGTCAAAGATAGTAAGCAGAAATGGCAGAAAAGATGTACTTTCTGTAGAAGCAGATGAATTATCATCAATGCTTTCTAATAATGATTAACAGAATTTATTAATTATTAACAGAATTNTATGATCAGGTGGAAGTATTGCTAAATTGCTGGTGAGCTTCAATAACTACAACTTTTTGTGTCAAAGATAGTAAGCAGAAATGGCAGAAAAGATGTACTTTCTGTAGAAGCAGATGAATTATCATCAGTGCTTTCTAATAATGATTAATTGGTCTGCAACAGAAAACTGATTATCATCGTCGATAGCATGTAATGTATATTCTGGCTCGGTTGAGCCTTACTTCTAGTTCGTAGCATCTTTCTGGCTTATACAATTACTCTTTGACAAAGGAAGTTCACCTATTTTAGGAAAATAAGTAGGACTTGATAAAGTCTTAAAATAAACCTTAAGTTTCGAATGTAAATTTTAACAACTAAAACTGGAAGATGCGTGATTATCAAGGACTCAACAGAAATCTAAAAAACTACTATGGATTGGTGAATGTGTTTACAAAGTTTGTCTGAAAGTTTGGGATAGCTGTCATAGGGAAAAGATTCGTGAAGGAGGGCCTCGCCAGTTTATACAGCTAGTAGGACATATGTTGTCTAAATCAATGACTTGGCTGAATTGCCTGCTGTTCCTGAGCACGGTCATGACATTTCACAGTTTGCTTCCTGCTTAGTTTGTTTGAGATTTAGGCACACTATCAATATCATGTGCTCACAGTTGTTTTCACAGGGACAGCGTTGTTAGTGTTCGAAGGGGGAAAGCCTGGTGTCTGAAAGCTTTTTGAAATGCCTTGAAGTGCCTTAGAAATGAGCTAATTTCTTCTTGGATTCCTGATCCAGTCCTAAGGATGGTTTGTTGTGCCACACCTCTTTTGCTGGATTAGCAGGGTGGCATTCAGCACACCCATGCGTGTCTATGAAATACTCCTTGACTAGCTGTTACAGTCATACCGGACAAAGTAATTTCCATTTTGTGTCTCCATATTTGGCTCTTAAAGATACCCCATCACGGGAAAAAAAAAAAGAATCCAAGGGCCTTGGAAAGCTAATGATGTCATTTCAGTGCTAGCTCCACTCATATTAAAGAATGCGTGTTGTTTGATTACCTGAGAAATTAAGACACTTGCAAATATATAGAGGAGATATCTGTATATTACAAAGTAAGTGGTGTGATAATGTGTGCTATTAATACACGCTGACAGCTATATGCATTTCTGTGGTGTTAACCTGTGAAGGTATGCATGCGGTGACTGTGTGCTTCACTGCCACTATTCTCGCGTACATGCTCATTAAATCAACTCATTTGCATTTTGAGTTGCGGAGCGATCCTGCATTGTGTACTGAACCTCTGTGTAACACTGTTCTGTGTTAATGCTGGAAAACACTTCATTCAGGCTATGTCAGGTGAATAGCTTTTTTATAGGGTCCTTGTCAAACTGAACCTGTCAGGCTTCTCCTGCCCCTCCGTACATTCGCTCTGCTGCCTGCTTTGTCCTTTCTGTGTTGTCTCTTTCCCCTCAAAAGCAGAAATGGTTTCTTGGAAGCTTCTTTCAACTCTCTTAGTGTTTTCTTGTCAGACATCATGGTGTTTCTAAAGAACAAAGAAGCTTGAAAACCACGTAAAATGACAAAATCGGTGGGTTGACAGAATTCTCGTGTTTCTGTGCAAGAACATAGCTGCACATCTAGATACTCTGAGACATGCGCAGAAGCGTGCAGCTGAGGGTGTAAGGGCTGTTTGCCTCAGCTGTTTCACAGGCACTGTCATACCTGTTCTCACGTCCACAGATTTTTCTGCTTACTTGAATGCTGGTTATGTGAGAGCATTTTTAGAAGACAGAAATCAAAATTAGGATTGTACGCATGGTAAAACACAGTAAAATGAGATAGAGAATTAAATCTTGTCTAGCATTTTATATATGGACATATGTTTAATATACGTTTACTATAATGTTAAATTTATACTTAAGCTGTCAGAAGTATGGAAGAATAATGACTTGCTTTCCATCTGATTTTTTATTATTATCATTTCCCTAGCAACACATTTTTCAGTGTTTCAGTTCTCCACTGTAAAATAATTTGAAGCAAGACTCAAATAGAGAAATGTGGAGAAAATGTGAACAAGCTCCTCGGATGCATTTTAGAACTTGACTCATGCAGTAACACAGCAGTCTAAGAGCGTCACATTGAATGGAACCCAAGTTTGATAGATAAGAAGCATGATCCTTCATCCCGATGAACCCTCAGTTGCAAGGCTGATCTTGAGGGCATCAGAGGCAATGAATCTTGAGGGGAGTCATCTGCAAACTATTTGCAGGCAGTGTGCAGATACTCCCTCTGTTACTTTACTCCATCCATGTAGTTCTAAAAGATAAAAATGAGGGAAACCTATGAGAGACGGCGCAGATTTGACTTCAGATCCACTAGCTGCAGAAAAATACCACGGAAATTATTGCAATGAGGTGAACTTTTGGCCCATCCTGCAGGCTGAAATACACTTTCATACCTTGATTGAAGTGGAGGAAATTTCACCCTCTCAAACACTCTTGTCAAATACTTGGGGGCTTTATTTCTGCCCCTATTTTGTGGAAATAATGTACTCTCAGGTAGCCGGTATCAACAGATTTACTCCGTCCTTGCTCAGGCAAGATTCTGTTTGAAATCACTTGGAGTTTAACCTGATTAAGAATTCCATCTAACACACAAAAAAGGTAATGATACATTTTAATCTCGTGCGGATGAAATACAGCATATAAAGAAAAAGAAAGTCTGATAATCGAAAGATAATGCAGTGGATGGAGATGTATCCTGATAAAGAAAATGTGGATAGTTAAAGCCAGTGGAAGATTTGCTGTAAATTGAACTGCACTGTGAGTAACCTCTCGTGCACAGTTACCTGTAGAAGTTATTGATAAGCAATGCTATGGCCAAGGATCAACTAAAGAACCAGACATGCAGCTCTGATTAAGTTATGTTGGTGTATTGTCACTTTTTTATATTAATCTCTGTTTTTCTGTAACCTCTGTGACATAAGCACCCAACTATATATAAAGATGTCCTTCTTACTTAGTGTTCCCGCTGTTGCTGTCTGATGATAGTTTGTTCTTTCAGCTGCCCAGTTCTGTGGTAAATCTGCAAGCAAGCATCCTTCATCGTGCCCTGCTTTTTGCCATTTGTAGAGTTCAGTGTTACAATGATTGGGTTCCTACAAGTGACTGAGAGTCGTAGAGTTCAGTGTTACAATGATTGGGTTCCTACAAGTGACTGAGAGTCGGCTGTAGTTTCGTTTCATCTCATAATGTATCTGAAAGGCATGCAACTCTTCCACTCCTTCAACAAAAGTACTTCCAAAGACAGTCATATACTGTCTTGTAAACGTGTTCAGAGCCCCCTTTAATTTTGCATTTTAAAATAATTAGGATTTGCATCATGAGCATATTTAGCTAATCTGGAAAGGTGAAACAGTGTACCATCACATGGGATGTCTACATCGAGGTGAGCGTAGCCTGTTAAGAGATGGTGTCCGATCTGTAAAAGGAAAACAATTGAGCCAAGTAGCTCGTCTTAGCTGCCATGAAGCTGCCATTTAGCAGATACTTTTAGTTGATTGTGCAATGTAATAAGAAACGTTTGATATTTTAATCTAAATGGATCGAAGGCTTTTGGATTTTTTAAACCGGAACTTTGTACCATGTTTGATCAGTTGACTTTTTAATCTGATTTTAAGAACTCTAATGATTCAGATTTATGTTATACACAGTTTCTTTTCCTGTTTTCCTTATGTGGGTTTTTCATTATTTTATTTTCATTCTGTTTGTTTTTGGCTTACTGGCAAAGGACGGCGCCACTTTAATAAGTATAAAAAGAAGGGTAGGTTTTTTAAAATTTCTTTTTATTTCTTTTGCGACATTGATTTAGTTTGAAATAGTTGCTAAGCTGTAAAGTGCAGTCTATCTCTTTTTAAATTTATTCTAATGGATTTGCTGTTTCTGATGATTGCCCGCACCACAATAAGAATTCCTACCACTGCCATTTTCTTTGTTATGTGTGTACTGTTAATCTCTGTATAAAAAAATGTAAAAAGCTGTCAGTTATTAGGTAAGTAAGGTATAATTGCTAGAAGTAGCAACCCTTGCTTTTTCTCAGTTGTTATGCAAATTTCAGTTGTTTGGGACTCTCCTTGCTCTGGGGTTATTGAGAAGCTTATTGCTTGGGCAATACTGCATAAAGTAATGTTTTCTCATCCATTGAATACTTTGCTTGAAATTGATGTCTTAATGTCTTGTCCAAAATGCTCCCAGTGGCGTGAGAGGTTCTGGGAGTGATTGCAGTGGGGAAAACATAAATTTCAGAGTGCATCTTGCAGAATAGTTCAGTACTCGGTTCGTTGCTGTAGAACACACGGCCCACATGAATGAACGGTGTCCAGCCTATGCTGCTAATGTGTAGGAGTTAGTATTTCCTCTCTCTGTGAGTGAGGAAAATAGTATGTGCCTTCATAGCTTGGCTAGAAACTTTAGGAGCTGAAAATAGTGCCAGCAGACATAAGTTCACTGGACTTTGAAGGGGAGGGTGAGAGGTGATGTTGAACGGCCTTTCTCCTTTGCCTGTCCATCGTATGTTCGTAGCCTGGCAGAAGAGGTGGGACCCCTGGTGAGGCAGCGCTGCGGGTCTTCCGTGGCACAGTAAAACTGGCGGACGTGTGTCTTGTACTATTCAAGTGAATCACTGCAAATTTATGCAATAACAGATTATAGATCAGAAAAGGGAAGTAGGAAGCATTAAACATGATGGTACCCAAAGCAGATTGGTCTGGCAGAGAAAAGAGTGGGAGAGTAACACTGGTATAGGAAAACTGCCATTTTTACAGCATTATAAAGAGATTGTCATGAGCAATAGTGCTTGTTAAAGCTATCTGTTAACGGTTAGTGCTTTCCAAGCAAAACAAATAAAAACAGCACCTACCTCCAGGGATTTACCATGGCAATACCAGTTGAAAGGGAATGAATGGGAACCAATTGACAGATGTGGAGATGGAAAGAAAAAACAACATAGGTAGTGTTATAAACGCACTACCGGTGTCACTGTTGTCAGTTTTGGGGGACACAGGCAGATTTAAAGAGGGATAATGGAGGGCAAATGGGGCCTCCAAAGGAGACAGAGCATAGGAAAGAACTCAAAAAAGCTCTTTTAAAATATGGCCTTCAAAAGCATTGTAAGTCACAGAGAGGTAGAAGTCAGAATTTTAGCAGTGAGCTGTCTGGGGTGAAGTGGGTCTCCAAATGAAGTTGGAGCATGAAGTTCATGTTCCATGTGATAAGAGGAAAGGACCTGAAACAGAACTGGGAAAGAAGAGCCACATAGCTGAAGGTTAGATTAACAGATTAACAACATGATTTTTGGAGCACTGTCGCACACAGACATGACCGAAGACTGAATTTATCAACGCTGGAGAAAAAGGTGTTTATTTAATGTAGATTTTATTTGCTGAAAGCTAGGGCAGGAATACCGACAAAGAGATGCAATTCAGAACAAATCTGTAAGACTTTGTCAAAGGCTGAGTGTGAGACGAGGAAGTGGGTGAGTCAAAAATAATATCCAGATTATGAACCTGAATGACAGGTGTAACACTGGTGGTGTCCACTGTGACAGAGCAGGAATGCAGGGGAGGGCTGAGAAGTAGTGGGACAGAGAGAAAAGACAAATTAGAGAAATAACGACTTTATTGCAAACATTTTACGTGTTCATAATCATAGCGTGTCTCATCACTTACATCGTACTCACTAAAAAAAAAAATTAAGGGTGCTTTTCTTTGGAAATACTGCATTAATGACTTGTCACCCACACATATCTCACATCCTTTCTTGAGGTTGACAAAATTCAGCATGTTCAGCTTCTCTCTTAGTTTCTGTTTCTGGGTGGGTTTGTTTCTGGGTTTTGTGTGTTTATGTGTGTATGTGTGCCAACTTACGTATGTGCTGCAGCAGCAGCACGGCCCTGGCTTGTCACTCAAACCTTCTCTCACAGTGGGTGGAAGCATCATTTCGATACTTGAACAGACAAGGCTGTCTTTGGCAATGTTCCTTTCCAGCAGTTCCCACCTTTCTGACTCAGTACCTTAAAGTGCCTTTGTTATAAATTTTCTTCTTGTTTTGCCAGTCTCATATTAGCAGACGTTTTTCATTTGTGGCAAACTGAGCGTATCCTCAGTTGCCTTCCAATGAGTTCTATATATAGGGCAGTGCTTGCCTGGCTGCCCTGTTTTCTTAGTTTTACAGAACCACAGTGCGCTCTGGAAAGGGTTTTGTGCCAGTAACTGTGCCTAAAATAATTACAGAATAAATAAATGGACATGTAACCTACTTTTACAATGATTGACAGTCATTGCCATCTATCAGCTGCTAGCTTGCCTGCATGAAATGAGCTAGTAGCTTTGATCCAGTGTCAGGCAGACAAGTAGATCCAAAACAAAATCCACCGCTCTGACTCTTTCTAATTGGCAATTTAAACTGGAGCCAAGAACTGAAGGGGTCACAGGCTGAGTTCTTTCTGACTGTTAGTGGTCATGGCTCCGAGAAGGGCTCAAGACACACAGTCAGTAGTGCGACAAGGAATACAATACAGGAACCATCGGTTATGGTCGGCAGCTTTCCTCTTCGATCCTCATGGACTCTGATGGAGATTAGAGGTAAAAACTGGAGAGAGTCTGGACTCCGGACTTCTGCAACAGATACCTTCATAAATTCCTGTTAGAACACAATCCTAACATTTCATTCCTCTTTAGAAATATGTACTTGTCCCTATGGTACGTTGTAGATTAAACGTGAGGATTAGCAGATACTTGCGAGGCATGTGCTATTAGTAACAGGATGGTGACATAAGAGTGCTCAGAGTACTCCGTGGCCTGCACCGGGCTGCAATTGGTGCTTCATATCCTTTGCATTCTTTGTAAGGGACTATTTACAAAGTTGAAACAGGACCCGGGAGCTACTTTTAGCATTGTGAATATTTCAGAAAATAGACTTTTAAAGTATGGATTTCAACAAGCAAAATATTAACTTCTTATTGCTCTTAAAGCTCTTATGGCTTCTGCTGATTCCAGCATTGAATTCAGGGTTATAAAGACTGTATCTACAGAATAGCTTGTCCTGAATGCTTTCAACCGGGGAAACTCCTGTTGTTTAGAAGCACATCCTTCCTTCTGTTTGTTACAGTTGTGCCTTCACAGGGCAGCAAAAATGCTTTAAAAATTTTGAAGATATTTCTTTAATGTTGTTAAATATGCCCAATATTTGCATCTAGTATAGCAACTTAATTAGCATTTGTTTTCTATATTCAACCACCAGTAAACGTACAGCGAAATTTGTGGATTGCATTGCCCTTTCGTATGTTTCTAAGTTCATGTTGCAGTGTATGAACTTGAAATTATGTATGACTCCTTTTCCCAAAGAGCTTGCAGGATAGTGGTGCAACTAAGCAGATAGACTTATTTCTCTAGGACAAAATTTCAAAGACAAAGCTAAAAGAGTTGAGAAAAAAATGAGGAATGCTGAGGAATTTAGGAATGAAGGAGGAAGGAAATAACTGAGAAAAGTTGCTAATGCCACTGCTGGGCCAAACATGATAGGTAAAAAGAAGTGGGCGTGTAAGTAATTCTGTGTCTGTGATTTCAGTGAACGCTAGTGCATCTTTATCCGATCACTCGTTACCCAGCCTGTAGAAGTTCAGAGACCAAAGACGGAGCCACAGGCAGTACTGTAGCTGAGGCCTGCAAACTGGAACCAAGTTTTGTTGGCTTAATATGATAAGGAAGTTCGCTCTGCTTATGTCCAAGATGGAAAGAATATGGAAACACAGTAGAATCTTCTTAATGGATTTTTCTTCAACGGCATTGTAATAGTATTTTCATACTTATTAAAAGCTGGATACATTCATTTGATCTCTCACAGCTGCTTTCAAAGCTTGCTCTGTTATCAGTCACTTCACTTTTTCTTCCTTCCCTTCTTATACATGTGCAGCGACAGCTCATCTATTCGCACAAACATTTTCTGTTTCAATGGGATTCCAATAAATAGAATATTTCAAAAGGTTCCCAGTGCAGCAAGGAGGTGGACATGCATACAAATACTTGCAGGATGCAAACCATTGTGCAGCTTAGTTTCTGGCAAGCTAAAAATCTTTCTTCCAATCTTATGATACTTCCATTGGTGGCTAAGAATCTCACCTAAGAATCTCTCAGCGCTAACTATACTCTGCTGAGATGAGTTGTGCTCACTGTGAGGTATGCTTTGTAATTTGTTTTCATGTTTAATTGGTTAGCTTATTTAATTGTTTTGCAATCTACATTTTCTTTCTAGATTGCATTGTCTCCATGGGCTTGTACTGGTGTTTGTTTATTTCATTAAGTTCTAAGAGTTTGCCTTTGCAGTTGTGTTGGGATAAACTTGGAGTCTTTCCGATGATGGTAAATGTCATTGAAGCAACTATGATTAAGTAGTATTGTAAATCACGTTATAGAGATACAGCTAGTAAGAGATCCTTAGACGTTTGCATCCCTGAATAACAGAAATGGCCCTGATTCACTGCTTCAGGTTTCAGCGTGCATGACTTTTTTCATACCTACATCATATCTGGATTTGAACCTGTAATTTAGTTCTTTTCCTGTATTTAGACCCTATTTGGGTGAGCTCAAATTCAGTTAGCTGTCATCCCCCTTTGCTTTCTCAAACAAACGAACAAATTTCTAATTTGAATGTAGAAAAACATTTAAATGTCTGCAGCTAACGTGGAATTGTGCAATTAATCATGCTATGATTTATATATTTTCTGGTAAATTTAATAAGGCAAATACTAGTATCTAAATGGAGACCAAAGCAGTCTGAATTTTAAATACCCTAAATACTGGAGCCTGCAGTTGCCATCCTACATCTACTGCACTGCTATTGAGCCAGAGCTAAACCATTGCCAGAGAAGTAATAGTTTTCACACCGTTCACTGCGAATTGTGCAAAATCTTACCAAAAATATTTGAAGAAGGGTTTCACTTCTTTGTTTCTTTTTCTAGATGCATAGATGACTTCATGCTGTTAGTGCTTCTTTGTTATGAATCGCAACACATATGTTTGGAAGGATAATTCCAGTATTTAGTGTTTCTCCTTACTGCTGCTTTTTGTGAGCTTGAAGCATCATCTCTTTGATTCCTCACTGGCTCTTTCCACTGATATAGCTACTGAAATCTCTGAAATAGTTTCATTTTCCCTTCCTCTTCAGTTTTTCTAGTGATGAAGTTATCAAGTGTCGTGGTTTGAGCCCAGCCGGCACCAAAGCACCACGCAGCCGCTCGCTCACTGCACCCCCCACCCCCCACCGGGACGGGGAGGAGAATCAGCAGAGAAAGGGGCAGCCCGCGTGGGGTGAGACAAGGGCAGTTTAATGCAGCAGCACAGGGAGAGAGAGAACAGTAACAGTAACAACTCTAATGCTAACAAGAGAGAACACAAACGAGTGATGCACAGCACGAGCGCTCACCGCCCGGAACGGGAACCGGAGCCGCCCCGCGCCCTTCCCGGCCGCTCCCCGCGCCTCGCCCGGCCAGGGCCCGCCCCCCGGCTGTGGGCTGGGCGGGACGGCAGGGGGTCGGATACCTGCCGGGCTGCGGTGGGTCGGTACCCCCCTCCCAGCGTGCTGGGGAGAATTAACTCTATCATAGCCGAACCCAGGACATCAAGACATACAAATGAAGATCTACGTGCTTGTCTATGACAGTAGTGGGTTTCAACATCTGTTTATTTCCATCTGTTGGTAGAAAGTCAAATGTATTTCTCTGCATGTTCTTGTAGTCGTATCAACTTCACTGCTTATATCTAAAGCAGAAATTTCTTAGCTCTGATTCTGTGTTACTAGTTCACACAAAAAAAAGAGGTTTTGATCTTGTTTCAGGACATTTGTATCCACCATCTACATTTGCCTCCAATCCCATGTATCATGCAGAGAATTGAAAAGAGTTCTTCCCTCTTTTCTTTTTTTTTTTTGTTTTTGCCTTTATTTTCAAAGTCATAAAATATATGGCAAACTGATCAGTCACATTCTCCTATGGTAAACCAGAACCGGTGCAGGGTAACTTCCATTTCCTGAAATGCTTTGACGCATATGAAAAAGAAATTGAACTGTGCTGCTCTTTACTGATGTAGTAGATAAGGAGGACCCAAACTGGATTGGCTGCAAATCAATCTACCGTTTTGCAAATCATCTTATGGAGATGCTGCGTGGAGAGCTACAATCTTCCCTTTAATATAGGTTGTGATAGCTGCAGAGCTTCTGCAATCGTGGAGGGGTAACAAACAGGCTGACAAGGTGTTGTGTCCATAATGTACTGACAAGAGAAAGTCCTTGAGACATTTGAACCCTGGCACAGCCAGCTGATTTTTGAAGTGCCTAGCTCAACTCACATGTCCTCTTTTCTCCCTGTCTCCAATTTGTGGCTTGTCTTATACCACTTGAAAATCTTTTTTCTGTTCAGCTGTGGCTTTTCCAGTGAGACAGTACAGTGGCCTTTTTCTCTCCCCACTCAGGACTCCAGTATCTTTAGAGAACCAAGATCTTTGTTGATGGTTAGCTAGCTTATCTAAGCTCCTCTTCACACTAGCAGTAATGTGGCTTCAGCCCTTTCAATCTACCACTAAATTAGTTGCAATGTATCTGACGTTTCCTTAATTTTTATTTTCCCTATTCTTACAGACTGCATTGTTATTATTATTAAAACTGTTATAAGAATTTATTCATGAAGCAGATTTTTCTTGTACCAAGTGACTGACCCCAAAGAGATAATTTTAAAAATTTGCAGTGGTTCTGGAAATTGCTGCTAGATTGTATAGGAAGAGATATTCGTATTTCTTACGTAGATTTTTTTTTAATAATAGTTGTAAGCAAAGAAGCTATCTAATGGAAATAGATACTGTGTGGAATGGTAGAGGAGCCAACAGCATGTGTTGTCTTTTTGACAGGTGAGGTCACACTGAAGGCAATGAGAAAAGCTGTGACCTTTTTGATAAATTTTGGCCAAAGCAAAAGTTTGCTGAGTGTTCAGAAGAACGTAAATATTCATTGTGCAATTAATGCTATTCAGTCACTTCTATAAAAATCCTGCCAATTTTTTTGTAGAACAGCTTAAGTACTTACTGATTGAGAACTTCTGTAACTCCCAAAATGGAGGCATCCCCATATCTCTACAGGTATTTTAAATGAATTGAATTAATCATAGGCTTAAAAGTCTCTAGTGATCTTCGTTAACTTTCCTGGGTTTAATTAAAACATCTGTGCGCTTTTAATTTATCGATTCATCCAACTCATATGTCATGTTTTTAACACACCCCAGCATGCTCTGCATCATTTTTAACCCAATTTCCACTTAACTAAAGCAATTAAATTCACCCCAGATTAATTAAAGCATCCATACTTTAGTGCTTAAGTCAGCGCGTGCTGCTTTCCCCAAATGGTTTCTGAATGTCAGAGATTTGACACACCTGATGGGTTTTTTGTCCTTTTTGAAATTCTTCTGCGAATCTCTTTCTTGCTTACTAATGTACGGTTTGACAGAGGCAGACAAGGGAGCTTGGTAAGGCTCAGGTTTGGGCAACAGAGTTAAGGATTGCAGAGCGTGACTACTATGAAGGACTGTACATTTCATCTTAATACTGACCTGATGCCTGCAAGCATAGACTAGCACTCCCGTGAAGTCATTTAATTTATTTGTGTGTTCTGTAGTCCAAGTAAACAGTTTCATGAAGTAACTAATAAAGCATATAAAGTCAGTAACAGTTACTCATAGTTGTTCATTCTTGTGCTTCTGGGTGAATTTCTACAAGACGATTTCTGCTTGGAAGAGCACAAGGTCTAAGAGCAACCTATAAAGATGTTGTAGATCTTCCTAATTGTCACTGTTCTTACGAACATTTCAGCCTGACGGAAGTTAGTGATCTCTGAAGAGCAGGCAGTCTGTTCAAACACCACGACCATGCAAACGTCATGTTTGTGAGGCATGAAGAACAGATGAGAGAAAATGGTCCTGGATTCATTCAGTCTCCCATTCCAGAATGATTTCTTGGGGCTGTTTGCTAGGGGTAGGGCAGCTTCTTACCAGGGAAGCAGAATAAAAATAGAATGAACTAGTAAAACAGCATAAACTGTAGAGTGGTCTTAGAAGTTATTTCAAATTTACATATCCATAAATGAACGCCAGTTAAAACTAGCAGGCCTGCAGATAAATAGTGGAATGTGCACCCAGCTGACTGAAATGTGTTTAAACATAAAATGAGAAGGAAAGCGTTGTCAAACAAAACAATTGCATTTTTAAGCTACAAATAATAATGATCATATATTTAATGTCACCTAATGTTTAGAAATATCTTATGGGCGAACACTTGGTGAAACAAAGGATGTGGTAATTTGTTATATTTCAGTACTGTTTTGTTGAAGATAATAACAATAACGTAAAGTCTAGAGCCAACATTTTGAATCAGGTTGTCAGGAATTTACTTAAATAACTGTGCTGATTTTCTAAAATGCAAAACTTTGCAGTTCCTTTGATTGTACTGGTGTTATGGATTTTAAGGCATTTAGAAATTAAGTTTGTTTGTATCTAGGTAGGTATAACTTCACTTTAGGAGGTTGACTGTAGGCAAGAACTTGGTTGTAGCTTTTGAAGCGAATCTGAAATTATTCAGGGCTTTGGTATACAGTTGTAGTAGAATTCATCTCTAGCATCAGTACAATAGGTCTTCACCTTCTTACCGCTTAGTGTAATTTGTCCACTGAAGAGAAATTAGCATTTGTAGACTAAATGCTGCATGCACATCACCAAGATAAAGACCAAAAAGGTGAAAACACCAGTACATTGCGACCCTGTTCATGTTTTTTAGGTGTTTGAAGTCAGGTGGTTGCAGATGACATTGGGTTTGGATCTTTCCTGTATTTCTGCTCCCGTTTGGAGCTGACCTGGAATGCATTTATTGGTTTCAGATTAGATTGTCATAAGCAGTAATCCATCTTCTTTATATACTAGCAAAATCATGCATCATCTCTCAACAGTAGCAGCTTAATCTCTGCTAAAAGGAAGTCCAAGTGTGAGCTATTACAGAGTGTAAATTAATTATCCCCTAGAGGAACTGCACCTAGAAGGTTCACTGGTAAGGTCCGTAGGTAAGAAGTTTATCCTACATCTGTCTTCAGTACAGTGGTCAGTGAAACAAAGAACAACTTGATTTCTGTTATGCTAGAGTGTAGTTCATGTTTTTATGTAACTAGGAATTTGTGCAACTCTGTCCAAAGAGCGTATCAAAACGGCCCAATCTGTAGGTTCAGACGATTTTTGAGAGACAGCTATAGAATGTTAATATGCTTGTATTAAAGACTTGAAAAACATTTACTACATTTCATGATACATAATGATTCCCCCAAGCTTAGGAACACTGGGATGATTTGCGCTAGTGAGTTTGGGCAAAACCAGACTTAAAAAATTTGGAAATTCTTCTTAAGAAGACTCAAGATGTGTCCGTATGTTTGAAAATAGAACCAACTTCGTGTCTGACCCCAAGCGAACTTTGTGTAAACCTCAACAAGTGCTATGTGTACTTAGTCCATATCCTCCACTGTTGGATCATACTTGTTACAGTAGACCAACTAGACATACTTGTATGTGACCACATGTACAGAAAAGGTGATCCTTATGCAGTTTTGTACGTGTGTATGCTGTCAGGCACATTTCTTTTAGTCTGTGTTCTTCAGCAAAAGCTTCAGGACTGAAACTCACTTCCTCTTCCTAAACAGGAACATCTACAGATAAAAATAATCTGTATTTCTCTTAGGTCTGGCAAAGTTCTGTACAGTTCAACAAGGGCTGAACATATCTTACATAAGAATATAAACTCTTCATAATTTTTATTTAATGAGTGTATTTGTACAGAAGTTGTATTATGGAAGTGTCACGGTTTAAAGCTGGGCTGGCTCTTAAACAGACAACAGATGCTCTTTGTTAACCCCCTCCCTCCTCAAAAAGGGAGAAAAGAGAAAAGGGAAAGAGTCTTATAGGTTGGAAAAGTTAAAACAGCTTTAATCTATCTACAATAATAATAGTAATAGAAAGAATAATAATGAAATATATACAAAACCAGTATTGAGCTCCCCCCTCCCCGACGACAAATACGTCACCCGGACGCTGCAAGGCACGGCCCAGGGAAGTCACGGACTGTACTCAGCAGCAGGCAGGAACTGGATGCAGGAATGCACAGACTCGGATTGAAGGCAGAACATTTGGGCAGATTCTCTGATGCTTGAGCGAGGAGCTGGGCAGAGCTGGAGAGCAGCATCCTGCCACATCAGCAGGACCTCACTGACAGCCCCACGCTGGGCTGAAATAGGCTCCTGGGCCATGGGTGTGGGCGGAAGCACCAGGCGAGGCTGCTTAGGGCCGTTAGAGCCCGTTAGAGCCCATCAGTGCCCTCAGCCCCTCGCCATAGAAGGGGAGAGAGTGACCCTTATGGTCCCTCAGCTTTATACTGAGCATGATGTGGATGGGATGGAGTACTGCAGTGGGTCAAACCAGGGCAGAAAGAACAACTGTAATGGCTCAGACCAAAATTTCATTTTCCCCAGAATTTCAGCTCTGATGCTTGCATACAGCAGATAGTTGAGGAAGAGTAAAAATTGTACCTGCATTGATGTTCTCCAGTAAATTCCTTTGGTTCTAGAGATAACTTG
Organism: Steatornis caripensis; assembly: GCA_013398225.1. NCBI lineage: Eukaryota > Metazoa > Chordata > Aves > Caprimulgiformes > Steatornithidae > Steatornis > Steatornis caripensis. Next base: position 200,478 of record VZSC01019991.1, on the reverse strand, counting down.
CGTTAGGACTTTCTACAACAGGTGATGTCTCTTTGTGTATAGTAGCCTTAGTAGATTTTCATTCCACAAATATGTCTAATTATGTGTTCAATCAAGGAAGGTTCTTCCATGAGTTTTAACTTTTCAGATAATCTTGTTAAAATCAGTTGATGGAACAGTTAGCAGTACTTGTGACGTACGGGCACTGTAGATGGTATCTAAGTGCTCTCTTAGTGCAGCCTTACCCTTGCACTTCAACACTCGGTCCTAATTTTCCTTACTGCTTACATTGTGAATAGGCAGTCAAGCTCATCTTTTATGCACACCAACCTGTGGTGAGAAGAATCTGGTTTATACACAAGATTAGGACTTAGAAGCATTATGGATACAAGCATTCTGCTCCTTACTCAAACAGTACCCCTACAGGCTTCAGGCGTTTTTGTCCATCCAGACCAGTGACTGCCCTCACCGAGCTCCCATGAGCATCTCGCCACAAAATTCTGTGGTACGTATGTTGAAAAATTTTGGCTTGGTATGGGATGGCTCCTGACAGCTTATCTGGCCTCTGAATAAACCTGTAGATGGCACAAAGGAAGCTAACCTTCTTATGCCCCGTTTGAAAATTTACATTTGGATGTAAAACTGAGCTGCTTGCAAAATAAGAGCAATATAAGGGCATTACTTGTGTCCTGGTCCAGGACACGGAAGCATTGTAGATGCAAGTGCAAAAACCTTTCAAGCCTGCGTATTTTTGTGCCTGGAAACTCAAATAACATTCAGGAGAAGTATACTGATTTGTCTATTTTATGAGGAGGAACTGAAAAAAGACTGCAGAAGAGAACCAACAGCCTAGATCCTAGTGGTGCAGGACTCTGCACCAGGGTAATGTTTGCTCTACAGCGAGAGGAACCAAGCCAGAACTCTGCCTTCAAATCTTGTTTGGACCTTCAAGTAGCAGGGGAAGGCCTCTCAGCCAAGCAGCTGTGTAACTAAACCAAGCTCTGCAACAGCCTCCAAGAGTTTGACTCCTCAGGTATCCCTTACGGGTTTCTTGCCGTGCTCTAGAAGAACAGCTCTGGTGAGTAGGTATGTGTGAATACCGTAAGGGTGGGTGAAAGGAGTGTGTGCACAGACTGCAGCTGGGATACCTGTGTGTTAAGTGTCACTGGACAAATGGCGGCTTTTGATGCCAGACCATTTGGCCGTTATCCCTTACCATCTCCCTTCCCAGTCCATGTGTAACAGGCTGTGATCAAATCACCTTTCCTCATGCAGCAGGGAATATTAACATTACTCCAGAATACCTATCCAAAGATAAGCTTTAGAGAGAGAACTTTTAGAGGGGTGTTTGGCTGGTGTTTCCTGCTCAAGTCATGCTCTTAAATGTGTGCAGCCTACAGGACTGTAAGGTCTGTAATATGCATTGATCAGCTGAGACCCAAGTTAACAACCTAAGCCTAGTTTTGATCGAAAACTGATAAAGGGCAGAATCACATCACCGAAAACACATTTAGGGTTGATACCTGTTGCGCTTGTTCAAACTTCGCTCAGGAGATACACCCTTGTGCTTAACTTCAGGAGTAGTAATGGCAACACTCAAGTAAGACCTTTGTCCACTTTTTGACAGTGCTGGTGTGTGATACACCGTTGTCTTTATGCAACCTCTCTGTCCACAGAAATGAGATGGAATTTGATTGCTCCGTTACATAAACCAACCTTCCTTCACACTCCTTCAGCAAACTTTGAACAGTCAGTTCTATCCTGAAATAGGGGCTATCCACTTCACATAGGGAAAATAAACAGTCCTAGATAACAAGAACTCCAGATGACTCTTGAGTTGTTTGCACATTAACTGAAGCCACCTGGATGTAAAATTAGAGTGCACTGTTTTGGATCTCACCCTGCAGCAACATGGTCTAGCAAACAAGCATAGAAGACCTCTTTTTAGACAGCCTGCTTCTGCTTTCTATGGAAGAGCAGCTTGATTCTCTCTCTGTTCCTCACTTAGGATAGCCTATAAACCCATAGCAGAAACATTAATGAAGAGCTATTGATTACAGCAGCGACAAGCCAGCTACACGTGCTTGCGTTCTTGCTTACATGTTTCTCCTGCAGTCTTAGTGACATGGCAGTCTTGGAAATGCCAGAATCTGACCAAGAACCTCTGACATTTTTCTTATTCTCAAAGTGATATTCCTGTTACATAGTTTGTAGAGTAGCCCCAGCAGAGGGTCGTAGATTAAACTTTGTGTCTCTAGGTTGCAAGTCTCTTAATCTTAACTGTATTCTTTTCATCCCTAAGGTTAAATAACAGATTCTCTCCTTCATCCATAGTCGGTTCTGGTGTCACTAACATCTTGGCAATGCATACTGCAGAGGCAGGCCGCTGAAGGCAGATCACTGTTCGGCTTATGTACAAACTTCACAAGGACTGAATAGATTGATGAACCATAGCAAGACCTCTGACCGGATAGAAGCATGAAGAGAGGAATGAAAAGCTGTGACGTGGCTTTCAGCTTTACTTAGATTCCTGAAGCACCATAGCAGAGTAAGGGAACGCTAAAAAACTAATGTGGCAGCTCTTTAGCCCAAGACGCGGCACCATCTAGTAATCTTTCTTCTGCTGTGCCAGTCTCTGGTGGCCCGGAAGTTGAACCCTGCAAATTCATATCAAAAGTGGGAGCTAAGAATGGCCCTCCCATAGACATCTTCCAAGTAGCAGATACGTATCTCCTCTTTTAGCTGGACCACAATTGCCCATTGCTTAATGAGGCTCGGGGTCAAGGCGAGGAGGGAAGCAGTCTTACAGCAAGTGGCTGGCACAGTATTGTCTAGCTAGGTCTAGAGTGGTCGCATCTAAGTTGCTTGTGGTTTTTTGGTTTTGTGATTGTTATTTATTTTAGTAATGGATTTATTTCTGCTCAGTGCCTCCTGCAGGGGGGACTGTGCTGTTCAAATAGAGTTATTGCCTTTATTTGAGGTTTCACTCCAGACAAGAGGTTTGCGGAACAGAAGTCCTTTCAGGTGTTGAGTGCCATGTTGACCTGCAGAATAACAAAACAAAAAAAGCTGTTCCTCACTTGTATCCAGCTTGTAAGTCAGCGCCAACTTTTTGTCTTTATAACTGCTTGAACAAATGTGGTTTGTGTGAAGAAACTGTCTACTGCCTACTGATTCATTTAGCTTTCCTGGGACCTTTTCTTTCTATGCAGCTTTATCATACCAAGGTGAGGGTGTTGAAGGGCAAAAGCAAGCCATGTGCTGGCATGTCCCAGTGCAGTTGGAGAATCCACATTGAGCAACCATTAATAATGATAATATTGAATCTCTGCAATGTCTGGGAAGCACGTAGAAAATTTGCACCTAACAATATTACTTCCTTCTGTGGTGGACTTAAACAAAGAGACTGCAAGCTTAACCACCACATACAGGAAGCGAGAAGTGCCTTGTTCTAGAGCGAGATACTTGTGTGTTAAGATGAGCCGCAGATGAAGAGACAGTGTCTCTACAGTGTGTCAAGGTGTGGGAGGTGGCACGAAGAAACTTGCCACTCATGATTATTCCAGGTCTTCAGGACAAGCTGCCTTCTGATCACTCACCTCCAGATCCTCTACACCACGGCAGGTAAGGAGAGCAGGACTGAAGTGATTACCTTTCTTACAGTGATTTGGGAAAATGGATCAATGCCCACACAAAACTTTGAATTGCAGTGAAATGGAGAGTTATGGACAAAGGAATTGTTTGTGTCCCCAGGTCTTCATACCTGAGGAGTCAAAGTGGTCCTAGTTTGATCCCTTCCTGTATGGCTCACCTATATGACTTGTAGTAGCAGCAGTTAGCATATGCAGGCAGTGAAAAGCAGTGCATGCTGAGGAACTGAGATAGACTCCATGATGCAGTGCATGCAGACAGAAGGAATAGTTAGTCATGCGACATTCAAGTTGCTGCTAGTCAACGTGTTCTGTGTCACGGAAGGGTGTTTGATGATGACGTGCAAAAAGGCGTCACAGACAGAATGGATATTTATCTGTGTTGTGTTTCAATCCAGCTGGTTCAGTAAACTTAATTCTGAAACCAGCTGCAAAAAGCAAAACTGGTAGAACTTTAGCATAAAATTTTTCACTGAACTTCATAAAGCACTTGTGTGAACATATGTCACATCTGAAATCAGGAAGTTGCTGCTAAAATTACCTTTCATTCAGCTTTTTATTCATTGTTGGAGTGGGGAAGAAAAAGATTGAACAAGATGCATAGTAAGAGAGAACACCAGGACTGAAGTAGAATGAAATCGTGTTGCTACTGAAGTACAGACAATATGGCCTGAGAAGAGGAGGGGTAGCAAAAAACCTCCAAACTTCAGCATACTGATTTTGTTGTTATTCTGCTGTAGAAAATGTAGGCTAAAAGAATTCCGCACGTGGCCCATCAACGTGTAGTCTTAATTGAAATAGTTCTCAGCACTATAAATTTTAGCCAACATCTCAGGTTATGAATCTGAATATATTTTTTCCTGGTCAATTTTTTCCCATTTCAAATAAGAAAATTCTAGAAAAAATCTATCCTGAAATGTGTTTTTTCAGCAGATCAGTGTGACAGCTGAGATTAATAACGGTTACAGGACTGAACAGTGGAGAAGTTCTATAACTGGACAATTACACATTTCTTTGTAGGAAATCAATTACTTGGGTTCTTGATCCTTCAGGTTAAAGGGGTAGTAGAAGCAAGAAGACATTAGGACCTTTGAATGATTAATAGTAGCTTTTGAGTATATTGTTGGCACTGTAAAACTAGCTGTTAGTTTCTAATTACTTTGAAGGGTGAAAAGACAGGGAAATACTTTTCTGTCTTCATCAAACTGTGTCAGAGAGAAGAGCACAACAGTGTACCTTTTCTCAAAAATTGACTTCATTATTCCCATTTTCTCTTATTCCACTGTTATTTTTTTCCATTTCTCTGTCTGCTGACCACACATTCAGTCTTTGACAGGCATGTGAGTTCACAGGTTGCCACGTTCACATGGGAGACGTGGGCATGTAGGAGTGTGAGTATGCCTTAGTGTAACGTTTATGTGCAGCTGGCTTTTAATAAACCACTTGTTTCTTTCCATTGCTCTGTGTATGTACAACATCTAATTCCTGGCATTCAAGAGCTGCTGACTACCTTTGTTATTAATGGGCTTCACTTCATTTGCATAAATGAATATTTGCTCAGAATGTGTCTTTCCCCCTTAATAATACAAGAGGGAGGAATAAGGGTTAGTGGTGATTTCTTGCCAGTACACACAGGGTAAAATCACTCTGGGATTTAGCAAAACAAGGTTCTGCGGGGATATTGGGTGGCAAGGTGCATTGGTTGTAAATGAAAGCTTGTGTTATTCCTGTGTTCAAGATTCTTGCACTGAAAAATCATGTCAAAGGGTCTAAAAAGTTTTTTGGGCATTCCATTTAAAAAGTGTTACGGAAGAAGAAAGATGCTATATAATAAAATATTCCGGGGACTGAATGTTTTGTGTTCTGCTATCTGTGAAAATTGGATGTTATCTAATGGAACAAAGCAGGGTAACGTCAGACTCAAATCTGTTCACGTTACCTCCTTACTTATCCCGGTCATCAATAGTCTATAAAGAATAGTAGTGTTGTATTCTGAGAATGCCAACACAGGCGTGCTTTATTAAATAGTAATCAAATTATTTCTTTGGGAGATGAAGAACTAAACTACTACAAATTATCTTAGAATGTTTTCCCCAGTAAATTAACATATTTGAATATACGTATAAGTATTTGGTAGTGGATTTTTAGTGCCCTGTTGCATGAATACATGTATGACCCTGCATGCTGTTTTTCTTTCGTTCGATTTTGCAGCTGCCTGCCCGGTTCTGTGCAGCGGCAATGGTCAATACTCTAAAGGCACCTGCTTATGCTACAGTGGCTGGAAAGGTCCGGAATGTGATGTACCCATCAGCCAGTGTATTGATCCCTCATGTGGAGGTCATGGTTCCTGCATCGAAGGGAACTGTGTCTGTTCTGTTGGCTATAAAGGAGAAAACTGTGAAGAAGGTAGGGCATTTTCTTGCCATGTTGTGCGTTTGTTTTCTGGGTTTTGGAGTTATGTAATGGGTAGGAAAAAAGCGAAGAACAGAATAAAAAATAAAATGTAAAACTACTGTAGCAGATTGTTGTAAAAGAGGGGTGAAAGTGTAGTCCATCACAATTTTACTGATCTATCAAAGTTCAGACAAAACTTCTCATCTTCTGTACACATTGTTTTGCAGTATTAGGAATGTCTGCCAGAAGTAAACCTGAATAATTCCTTTGTTGAAGAGTGAAGATAAATCTTTTCATACAGATTATATTTATTGAACAATTTAGATGTGAAATGCAGAGGAAAAAGGAGCAGTGATAGACAAAATTCTACAGCTGCAGCTCCACACAAAGCAAACACACCAGTCACGGTTAAGACACAAGTTGATGAAACAAATTTGAAAGACTTAGTATCCATGTTACTTACAGACCTAATGGAAGGCAAATTACTCCTGTTAGCTGCAATCAATCATGTGGGTTTAAGGAAGGGTAGGTGGCACGCACAAACGGTAACTGTCCTTTAAATGCAGAAAAGCTTTTCATGTTGAAAGCGTCCGATTCCTTGTGCAAGTAGAATGAGCAAATTTCACAAAATAACCCATGTAAANACTTACAGACCTAATGGAAGGCAAATTACTCCTGTTAGCTGCAATCAATCATGTGGGTTTAAGGAAGGGTAGGTGGCACGCACAAACGGTAACTGTCCTTTAAATGCAGAAAAGCTTTTCATGTTGAAAGTGTCCGATTCCTTGTGCAAGTAGAATGAGCAAATTTAACAAAATAACCCATGTAACNCAATCAATCATGTGGGTTTAAGGAAGGGTAGGTGGCACGCACAAACGGTAACTGTCCTTTAAATGCAGAAAAGCTTTTCATGTTGAAAGCGTCCGATTCCTTGTGCAAGTAGAATGAGCAAATTTCACAAAATAACCCATGTAAAATGTGGTCATAGATTAAGCTTGGTGTTGGTTTTATTCACAGTGTCTTCTGTGAGAATGCACAATATAAATTGGCGTGCTTTTCTTTTTAAAATATATTAGTATGGTTCTAAAAGGGAATTTACCTTCCCGGCCGATTGCTAGGCAGCTCAGCATACCTTGGCACATCGTCAGAGCACTGATAGTTCAAGCTACTTTATGGTGACATTCCAGAGTTTATTAATCCTCCAAAAGGAGGAGCAGTTTGAGGACCAGAGTGATAGGACTGGAGCTGCATGCTTTTAGGACTAAAGAGGCAGATCTGTCCACCACGTTTCTCGATTTTTATCTTACCCTATAGTAAACAGCTGTTTCTCCCATCAGAAAAGAAAGGGAAGAAAACTACAGGGACCTAGACTGCTGTGGGTTTCATTCTTTGGGTGTGGACTGCAGTCATTACCCGTGGGACAAGATCCTGCATTAGTCTGAGTGAACTTCCTTTGCTAAAAGCAAAAAAACCCTCAAAAATACTCACCAGTGGGACTGCCAACACTGCAACTGTTTGTTCAGTTCATTCCTGTCATCTTCTTCCAGGAAAGCTTCACAACACTTGTTATTAAAGGTCTAATCCAGAACTCAATTGCAGTTAGTAGTTTTTCCATTATTTTTAGTGGGTTACATTTTAAGCTATATCTGGAAAATTCTGTAATGTCCTTTTTGTCTGCTAGAATTGATAGTTCTCATTTCACCCTGAGTGTACGATTATAGGAGAAATTCAAAAATTACCTGAAATGCCTTGCTATAGCTGGCATTCTCATCGAAACCAAACATGGAAACGACTGTCTTTAGCATGGTCTGCAACGTCCAGTCTATTTTCCAGGAATGCAGACGCTCTTTCTGGTACTAAATGCAGTTGTCCGCTTAGTCTAATTCAGTTATATAAATTTCAGCATGTTTTGTGTTGTTGTATAAATGTTCATATTATTAGAGAGACTATGGTAGATGGCCTAAATGATCTTTCTTTCATTTGGTTCTTGAATTTTACTTTGTAAGCAGTTCCTCCCTCATCTTGATTGTAATTTCCAACCACTTGCATGGAATTCTCTCTATAGTTTCAGTTGTCTAGAATGACGGTGGTATATCTGGGCTAGACATCTTGAATGCTCTACCACTCCTATAAAAGAAATAGGCTCTGGTAGTGCTTGATTCAGGTTATCCTAAGGTGAATGTTTGAAGTGGGTGAAACAAACACGTCACTGTCGCGGACAGGCGATAAGCTCAAAATGAGATTTATTCTAATCAAAATTTTTTAGCGCTCGGACAAACATTAGTAAACTATAGGTTCGGATGTCAAACAAAGCTAATACTACACAGCCAACTTAAGAATTCCTAAACTTTAGAATGATGACCCAAAATGTGCACTCACTCACCTAATAAGGCGAGGACTCTCAAACTCAAGGAGTTACCTTGGGCAGCATCCTGATGCAAGGGGAGAGTCCTCAACTACAGACCCGCTGCTCCGAGGAGGACCAACTCAATTTCCCTTCCAGCAGGACTCCATTTATACCCTGGTCAAATCTGATCTGTGGTCATAAGTGGCCGTGCCAGTTCTTACTAGCTGAGGGCCCCATCTTGCAGTGACTGCATACGTGACAACAGTCACCGTAAAGGCGTGAAAAGTAAGGACGTGAAAAGAATCAGCGGCCGCTATGTTTTAATGGTTGGAAAGCCCCAGTCTTTGTCAGGGCAGGTGCACCTGCCTCAATCACCAGCTGCAGAGAAGTTTATAGAGCAAGGTAGTGCGTATCTTTTTGCAAAGGTGTTAATGTTACCACCATTCGGAGTTGGAAACACGACAAAACATTGTCAGTCAACAAAGTTTTTGAGCAGATGAATTACTTTGTGAGGTGAAAAGATACACATTATTTAATCAACACTGTGCTTGAAAGGGTAAGGTTTTTCTTAAAAAGATAAATGGATTACAAGGCAGGAGGTATTGACTGCAAGCTTGGAAGGGGCCAATAACATGAGTAGAAATGTTAAATTAACCTTTCGCATACCTTATTGGGAAATAAATAACTCAATAAATTAATTTACAAATAAATAAAAAACGCCCATCGTGTTTCTACTCTAAACTTCCATTTCTTCTGTACGTATTTCTCACATTAATTCGAGAGCTACGGGGAAAAAGGGTATAATATGAAGTGGTGTCTCTCCAGTTGCAGGTGATCATCTGTTCTTGTTTAAAGTTTTTGCATCAAGCAAAATTCTGGCATTCTAACGGTAGAATGATACAAATAATTATATCTGTATTTATATATAATATATGAAATATCCTCTATTGATTTGAGCTTCCAAAAGGAATGGCGAAGGTTGATTCATTCGCCATTTTCTAACTAGGATATTGAATTAGAACAAGTGGGTCAGCATTTTATTCTTCCCATTAGCTTTTTATTTCTGATATTCATCACGGTCATATTGTTCAAACAATTTACCTGAAATGAAAGTGGCACCAAAATCAATATTTGTGATGCACAAGTTCTGCGGCATAAACGCTGTTGTTCTATTAACGAATTTGCACACAAGATGAAGTGGCGTATTTGTCAAGTTTCATTCAGTCTGGTTTGGGGGAGACAAGCGCGATTGCCAAATCAGGTTAAGTTAAGGGTGGTTTTCCTGTCAGTTTCACGCTCGAGTCATTTTTCAATGACATTTAACTGCGTAAGTGTAATTCATGGCTCTTTGGGGGCTTTATGGTACATACTGTTTGGAAAACTCCTTGACCTCCTTTTTTGTCCTTCGGGATATGAATTGCTTTCAGTACCTTTTTTGTCAAATCTGCAGAGGGCCCGATACTAAATGAGCTCTAATGATCTGAGCTGCCAAGGGGCTGTGAGTTCTAAGTCTAACGCACTTACTTGCTGAGGCGTGTTCTCCTTTGTTTAAACAGTAAAGAAGCTCCATTTCTAAATCCTTCTTAAATACCATTGTAAACCCTTCTAAAGACTTGAGGCCCGACCGTTGCAGCGTAAGGCAGTGTAGTTCTATTGCAGGTAATCACGTTATGCTAATTTGAACAGCTGAGGATCTGGCCCAAGACGATAATTCTAAGAGCATTTATTAAAATAGAACAAGATTTGAGTTCGAAGTAAAAACTCCGTTCAGTTTAAACTGGGAAAGCTATTACTTACCCATGCGATAGAACAAAACAACTATGAAGTACGTTTGTCTAGAACAAAGGACGAAGGTGGTTAGTGTGTTATTCTATAAAACAAGGGAGCTTGAGGGCTTAGGGTTATTGACAGGCTTATTCTGTGGAAATAAGTCTCAGGTGCATGAATACTGTAATTCAGGATGAAAGAAAGACAGCTAATTTATGTAGCTGAAGGTGGTGTTTTTCGTATGCTCCACAATGCTTTCATTAGTACTTTCATTTGAGAAGGAAGATGATACATTTCTGACATGGACAGCACATTAGGACTCATCAATATCTCCTAAAGTTAGCTGTCGTGCCACATACAATGTTGTGCACATATTACCCTTTTAAATTTTCTGTTAAAATATCATCATCTAAAAAAAAATAGAGTAGACTAAATTTAGGTGGAAAAAGTAACCTTCATCCTAAAAGTAAATTGACCTAAATTTTTGCTCTCTTTATTTCTTTATTCAGTCAGATTGTTTTGTCACAGCTCCGTGGCTTTGGGGTTCAACAGAAATAGTATGAAAGACATATCCTAAACTTTGGATAGTTTCTAATTTTGTTAAGCACTAACAAGGAATAACAGTACAGGACAAGCATTCTGAATAATTTTAGAACAATTTATGAATTTATCAAATGTTGTCTGAACTGAAGCACAAAACAGTCTTGGTTTACCTAAAAATACGAAATTGCATTGTAATATTTTCATGTCCAATTAACTAAGCATTAAATCTTAAAAAAAAAAAAGGCAAAATATCCAGTGTTATCCTTAAAATGAAAGTTTTATAAGAAATCGTGTAGTAACTTATTCCTGTTCTACTGTAATCTGAATTAAAATCAAAACTATTCTGATAACTCATGTTATTGCATCTCTAAACGTGCCTGCCTCAATCCTCTGTGTTATATCTAATCTATATACTTACCTTAAATGTTCTGGAACTACATAAAATAATTTGACAAGACTCTGTGTTTATAGGAAAGCTGATATTAGAAAGATCAAGTATTGTTCACATAAGGTAGAGAGAAAATGTCTCTGCCTTAATTTAGAAGGATCAGTTTGGAAAAGGTGAGAGATAAATCACTTTCATTATAAACTCAGATCTTCCTAGAGCTGCAGGAGAGAGTGCCAATCATTCTTGGTCCTTCTGTTGTGAGCTAATATATACCAGTCATGAGATGAATTCCTTTTATTTAGGACGTGAATTTGACCTTGGCCCTCAATTCCACAGCAAAAGGCAGTCGGTAAACCCTCTTTGTTGGTATTTGCAGCAGAGCGCAGTATACTTATACAAATTCATGATATAAGATAAAAATTTGGAAAACCATAGTGTTGCTGATAGAGGTCATTTGAAAGACAGCCCATAACGTTCCTTTATTTATCAGGATTGAAATGGCAACTGAAATTTCACTGGATGATTTTCCATCATAACTATTGTCTCTTTCTTGTTCTGTTGTTTCTGGATTGAGAAAAGATGAGATCCATATCTATGTCTGCTTTTCTTTATTTCTTTAAGAGGAATTACCTGCTGGTTAGAATATGGCTTGAGATAACTAGCACCCTCGGTTTCACAGCTCAGCTACTAATGGAACACGAATCAAATGTTCAGAAGTGCCCGAATAATTTACGAGTCTAACTGAAGCTGAAAGCCACTGATATTTTGACTTTTAGGTACTTAAAGTGATTATCACAATGTTATTCTCGCAATGCTCTAGCATTTCAACGATAATAACAGCAGTGTTGATGAAGATCAGTCCTAGAATCATAGAATACCAGGTTGGCAGGGACCTCAAGGATCATCTAGTCCAACCTTTCTTGGCACAAAGCACAGTCTCTTGCTGAAAGTCAAGCCGGCCCAGCACCCTGTCCAGCTGAATCTCAAAAAGCGTCCAGTGCTGGGGAGCCCGCCGCTTCCCTGGGGAGACTGTTCCAGTGGCCGATTGTTCTCAGAGTGAAAAACTTTCCTCTTGTGTCCAATCAGAGTCTACCCAGAAGTAACACGTACCCATTACCCATCGTCTTTTCCATGTGACTACGTGTAAAAAGAGTCTCCGTCTTCTATGTAGCCACCCTTGAAGTGGCTCCAGAGAAAAATATTCTTTAAAATATGTGATTTAATAAGTTTTTTTTAATTTTGTTATTTAAATATAGTATATGAGTAATTGGAACTTCAGTGCGTTTCAGAAGAAATGTCCCTAGGTGATGGCTTATGTGTGGAACTCTTATTATATATATTTATTATATATATTTAAGTGTTTTTAAGTCTTTGTGCTTCTTCACTACAGTGTTCCTGAAGTAAGCTTTCGTTGTTCAGTCACACTCTGTTTTATTTGGAGCTAATGTCAAGCACAAACTACTCTGCACTTTCTCATTCTCAGATCAGATGTTAATATGACTTGAAGAACTCCATTAACTTGCTTTATTTATCACGGGGATATAAACTTTTCAGAGCACGCATCTACATGTTTTCCAAATACCGTATTGTGTGAACTGACCTTTTCCTACGTTGTTTTTCTTTTCTTCTTTAGTGGATTGCTTAGACCCAACATGCTCCAACCATGGCGTCTGTGTGAATGGAGAATGTCTCTGCAGCCCAGGCTGGGGTGGAATAAATTGTGAGCTTCCCAGAGCCCAGTGTCCAGACCAGTGCAGCGGGCATGGTACCTACCTGTCTGACACCGGTCTTTGTAGCTGTGATCCCAACTGGATGGGTCCTGACTGCTCCGTTGGTAAGAAAAATATTTCTTCCCGATTTTTGCAATAATGGTCCTGTTTTGTTAAAATGTTAGTATCTATGGCAAGTTTGAAATGCAAATAATTTGTCTTTGGAACATGTTTGGTTCTTTTTAGTTGTGTTGGGAAGAAGTGTGAGCGTATCTGATACTATTTTTGGTTTCTTGATTTGGGACTGTTAGCTGGGGGGCACGGGGATGCAGGTTGGGAGCTTGTATTTCATTCCAATGCCCTCATTTGGACTGAAAAAGTTACTTAAGGGCTTCGCATCTATTTCCCAACTGTAAATTAAAACTTTCATAATTTATGTTTATAACATTTGGGGAATGGAAAACACTACAGTTAAGTACGTTTTGGGGATTTGCTTTACTGCGGATCGAAATGCTACTCATTAATGAAAAACATCACAAAACAGAAAAATCGCTTTTCAAATAAAGGGTATTTTTGCCTTTGCAGTTGTACGTGGAATGTTTAAAAAAATAGTTCCAAAGCAAGAGACACTGAAAAGCTGACACAGAGGTGTAGGCTAAAAAATTTCATCCTCTCCAAAGCCACAGCTGTAAAACTTGATTATTCTAACAGACGGAGCTAAACACAAAAGAATAGTTTTTACAAGGTGTCGGATGTTCTGTTTGTGGGGAAAAAATACCGAGAATTTTGCATTTGTATTGTAAGCTGAACCTTGAGATGAAACTGTAGGCTGTAAGCCATTCTCTCAAAATAACAATTACAGTTTTCACACTTATTCGGTTATTTCTTAAGATTAATGACTTAGAATTCCCCACCAGTGAAATGAATATCAAGATGTGGGTTTTCTGCTTCATGCGTCAGCAGCCACAAAAAATCATGAATGAGAGTTTCGCTGTGAATTTCTTTGATAATGCGTGAGGCAAAAGACCCCTCTGCTTTTCTACAACTTCAGCTGGCAGAGGGCAGTAGAAGAATTTTTGAAGTGAGACACCGGATAACTATGTTAGTAATAGGAATCCCAAATCTCTCCCTTGAAAGTGTCTTTTACCCATTACTCCTAGAGTCTAAGTGACCCTGAATTGTCACCATTCTCTGCTGAATGAGTTTTAGGTGAGTTTCAGTCTCATTCTTAGCGAATCAATGTCTGTATCAAAATCACCAGAGGTCCAAGCTTGAGTAAAACAGAGCTACGTGCTCCCCTTCTGCCCTGCTGACAGGTGTTGAGGAAGGTGCCTCTGAAACGTGATTGTGTCTGAATAGAGGACACAGCTCTACAGCAGCCTGTCCAGCGTACGTTAGCAGATATTTTAAAAATAAATGTTAAATGTGATTTAGCTCGGTTTTAAGCAAAAGTTAAACGCTAGTTTTGTTCAGAATATGCACAGGCCGGCTTTTGACAGCGCATAGTTTTCAGCAAAAGCATACCTGTTCTACTCACTTTTCCTTTCATGACTAGGTCGCTGCTTCACCCCTGTCGCCGCTGGCATAGGCTGGCTATAATCTTGGTTCTTTTCTTTCCTAGAAGTGTGCTCTGTAGACTGTGGCACTCACGGGGTGTGCATTGGCGGAGCATGTCGCTGTGAAGAAGGGTGGACAGGAGTGGCGTGTGACCAGCGCGTGTGTCATCCCCGTTGTACGGAGCACGGAACTTGTAAAGATGGGAAATGTGAATGCAGAGAGGGCTGGAATGGGGAGCACTGCACCATTGGTAGGCAAACGACAGGCACCGAAACAGGCACATATTGCTTTCTTTTCATAAATCGTAGAAACATAGTTACTGTTGTGTATTGTAATAGACTGTTCCTTTAAGGACCCTAGTGTTTTCAAATATTATCTCCGACTCAAAATGTGTTGGGTGAAACACAGATAGGCTCTCGGAACCATTTAAAATCTGTAACAAACTGATTTGTAGAGGAAAAAAACCAACCACAAATTCCACAGCAAATGAACATTAGTAAGTAAAGATGTAACAAATGGTCCATCACAGTATCATCTGAGCCACGATTTTCAAACTTAACTAAACATTCCTTTGTGTGAATGGCATCTTTTTTAATTTCCTGGTCTGACGCATCAGTGCTCTCCTGCTATTATACATCACATCTGAAACACATCACCACCATCACCACACAGAGCAGGGGTCAAGTTGTGAAGGAGTAAGTGTTCCTGGTGTTACAGAAATAGCTCCCTAGCCTTCTCCTTTGTTGTGCTGTGACAGTGGGCATGGTGTTTGCATATAGACAATCCCAGCATGGGAGGACCCTGTCGGTAGTGCAGCATGCTGCTGTACCCTTTCCTAATAGCGCGCTGCTCAGTACAGCATTGGCATCACGCAGAGTGCTGTGACTAACACGATTGCATCTCAGCTGTGATGTGTCAGCCTGGGAAGTTCAGAAAGGTTATACTTACACAAAGCAGTGATGTTCTGTCCTCTCAATTACCGTGCTTGAAAATTTATTCTGAAAAGGAATTAATTGCTCCTAAATGAAATTCTTTATTTTCTCTCTACAAACAGTCAGGTAGTGTATTTGGATTATTTTGTAAAGTTACTGAAAACAAAGGCAAAAATTGTTGGTTTCCCTATGCTGTAATCAAAAATGGGAAGTTCTGAGTGATCACGTCTCTTTCGAGAAGCCTAAGCCAAATTATCTGCAACAAGAGTATCCACTGCTGAGACAGTGTGAGATTCAGGCGAGAGTATTTTTCTCCAAAGAATTTTTGGAGGACTGCGAGGTATACCTTAAAAGAAACCTAGTGAGTCCAAATCCAAGGTCATATTGTTTTAATTATCTTGAAGTGACAAATCAAACAAAGAAAAGAAGAGGCTAATTGAGATTTTCATGGCAATCAGGGACCCTAATGGGACAGTCCTATTACAAGTGAATTGTTATTTCTTTACTTAAAAGTATGGTGAGATTCTTGCACCCCTCAAGATGTTTTTCATTACCTTCCGATTTCTCCCTGGATATACAAACCATTTCTGATACACACACGTTGGAAACTAAAAGTATACTCTTATTGGAGACCAGAAAAAAAAAAAAAGATAAATAGATACATATTTCTGGGGCATATCCTTTGATGTTGTGGTGCTGCATGCTTCCACCACACTACGCTGATACGATTTAAATCAAAGCTTTTATGACTGAACGCTCTGTCACCAGCATAGATGCAGAGTGTTTTTTCACAGTTGCTTTCTGACTTCCATCTTATCAACATATCTCTGCTAGATTAATCCAGGCATTTTGTTTTCATCTTAAGTACTTCCCAGATCTTTACAAAATGCCTGCTATGTATTTTTTTCATTAAATTGTGTAATAATTGCTTATTTTTAAAGTTGCTTTTTTTGCACAAAATTTGTTTTGCTTTATAATCTTTTAGTAATATGCCAATGTTTAAAGGTAGTGTATTCGAAGTCTTCATTGCTGTGCACACAAAAAGATGCCTTGTGCTGTTATCTTAAAAGAATTCTGAAAATTACGAGCTGAACTAGTGAACTCTGAAGTGAGATTTTTAGTCTAATTTTCACAGCTGTGAAATAAATATTTTCCTTGTTATTGCTGCATGTAATCGGTTCTTCTCAGAGGAAGGATGATACTGCTAAAGTGGTTAAAATACGCGTAAACTTTTTTTGCTTGGTACGTATTGGAAAGATTTCCTTGAAACTTAACGTGGGTCTGCCTGTGGCGAAGATGAGACTAGGGCAAAAAAAAAATTAGGCTTGCCCTTCTAGTTATCATAAATTAAATTTCTGCAGTCGTAAGTTGCCTGGTTTATGTAGACAGATAAATATTCTTGTGACAGGCCTGTACTAGTAAGAATTTCCTTGTGTTCATATCATCAGGCCTGATTGCGGGGCATTTACAAAAGCACAAAGCGTGATGCGGAAATGGAATTCAGTTCAGAGGGAGAGCTCACCTTGATCCCACTGCTTCGTGTTACATGGGGCTGAAACAGAGGGTTTGGAGGATGAGGGTGGTAAAACTAATTTTTGTCAGTATTTGTACAAAACAAGCTAGTAGTTACCACTGGAAAATGTGTCCTTGGAGTGGATTGATACTTTAGAACAAGAATCAGTTGCTCAAGATCTTTTCAACGTTAGTGTGAAGAACTGAAGTGTACTTAAATTTTACAGAAACTCGTTTTAATTTAGAGTGCTCCCTTTATGGTTTCACTCTCAACGGAAAGGTTGACAGACCATTTAATGTTAGAATTACTCATTGAGGAGCGTCCACCTAAAAAGATAATATTCGGGGATGAAAATGTGATGTATTCAAACCTTGATTTTTAAATCTTTTTAAAATTATGTTATTTTATTTTATGAATCCAAACCTATTGGTTTAGTCCTGTTTGGAAGGTACCCGGCAAACTGCACAGTCTGTTTGTCCTAAGGCAAAGCCAGGCCAGACCAGAGTAAAATAACATACAGGCAGAGGGTGAATCTCTCCCTTCCCTGTACATAGTTTGAATTTTTGAGGTCTTCAGGAGCAATGAATGGCCAGGCTTATGTCACAAGACATTTGAGAATTTCTCCATGTGGACTTCAAGCAGAAAAATGTGAGTCCCATAGGAGAGTTTATTTACTCTGAATTTGCATTTATCGCTACACCTAGTCTGAAATCTCTTGAAGTCAGTAGAAAAACTTGCTTCGATTCCAGTGACTTTAGGCCAAGCCCACCGAGAACAAATCGATCTAATCTGTGAGAAAAAAACCTCAGGTTTCTGTATGCAAACCAAAATACATTTTCTTTTGTTTGTGTTTCTTTACGAGTTTCACGCGCGAGATTCACATGGCAGTGGAAGAGAAATCATTGTAGCAACCTGCAGGTATCCACGTTCATTCAGGGTATTTTATTCTACTTGATATCAAATTAGGCCTGTAGAGATAGTTGACAGAATGCACACTCTTTGGCGTTTCAGTGTAGAGTATGTAAGCTCAAAAAATTTAACAAAAATACACTTTCTCTGTGCATTACCTGCATTTTAAGAAAAACACTCTGAAAAGTCTCCCGGAATGCCACTGTTAGCTCAGCGTTAACAAGCTCTTTGTGCAAAGCAGCTTTCACCTGTGTGCAGCAATAGAACTACGTATAAAAACCAGTGAATGCAAATTCCAAGTTACACAGATTTTGATAAATCTGTGTCCAAATAATATAAAAATGAAAGGAGTGGTGTCTGGTCTTGCTCAAATGCCGTATGCAGCAGAGCAGAACGTTACGCCAGGCGCTACATTTCACTTTGATACTTTGGATAAAAAGAAAAATTGCTTACTGGAGTGATGATAAAGAAAATGAATCTTTTCCCAGAGCAAAAATAGACCTGTCAGGAGACATTTATTAAATGATTACTATTCATTGATTGCAATTATGGAGGAAGTTATAACTAAATAATAGAGGGTAATCTAGACGAGGAAGAAAATATTGGAAAAGTAACAACAAAGCAAACGACTAAGATACAGCAGTTGCTAAATCTTGAACCAATTTCATGCCAGAATTTTAAGATGGAGGTTTTAGCTTTTCCTTGAATCATCTGAGTGTTGTTAAAGCATGCTGTTATAAAACAGATCTGTTACTTTCATTGAAAATAATCTTTGGATGTTTAAAACTCTTGCTGTTAAACTGTTACGGATGTTCTCATATAAACTATCAGGCTTGTATAGTAAGGACAGTGTGATATATATGGAGATCTTAAGAAACAGTCAAAAGTGTAATTTTAAAAGCACAATTCCGTCTGTAATTCATATCCCTACAGCATGAAATACGACTGTTATTAACTCATTGGTAAAACATCTCACTGAGAGACCAGTGGAACCAGGACTTAATCCTAAATATTCATGAGTAAAATGTAAAAGTCTGCAAACATACTGTATCTTTTAAGGTAAACTCTCACCAGAAGATGATGTATGAGGTTTTCTTTGTAGCAGCCTGTCATATTCCCAAAGCCTTACTCTTGTCTGCTCACGTCCTACGTTACATGTAGGTTGAGCACTCCTGCTTTCAGTCAGAAAAGTGGCAAAAGTTTCGAGTAAAGGATATTTCATAATACGGGTACTCTGCTGCAGGTTACAATCAAGACAATTCTTATTTTCTCTGTTCCCTTTTTTTAAAAGTTTTCGACACAAATAAGCTGCACCCCCTTCGACAGCCATAGAAGCTGAACCTCCAGCTGTCTACCCGCCAGGCAGAACACAAACAGGGGTGGTGTGTGCGTCGCCGCAGACTCTGCTTCCTGGCCTCGGCACTGCTTTTCAGAATCTAGCTGCAGAGGCAGGGATCTGTTGCTCCCTTTTCTCCACTCAGTCCTTGGCCCCTGTACTGAAGCTATCAAATGGTAGGACATGTTCCCTAGTAAACAACAGAATTGGAAGTCTGTATTAGCCCTATACCTTATCTTCTATGTTTTCAGGGCCTTGACTAAAGAAGGAGGATTTGAAAGAACCACCATCCTGTCACCTACGTGGTGGGAAGTAACCTAAAATTTTCAGATACGTAAAAATGTGCAGGAAAAAGAGGACTCTCTTTTTCCAGAGTGATTAAGATAAGAAGTTTCAGCTACAGAATGGGAGATTTGTGTTAGGTGCTAGGAAAAGCCTTGTAACAGTAAATGAAAAACTCAAGTACATTGTGTAAGGAAGTTGTGGAATCCTCATCAATGGAGCTTTTAACAATTTAGACAGATGTCTGTCAGGAATAGCAGAGAGGTAATTCATCCTGCCATGGGGCAGGAAGCTGACTAGAAAATCACTGAAATACATGAGCTCTCTTCCAGACTTATTTTAAATGAGCTTCAAAGGAAGCATTCCTTCGGAGTACCTTATTTCGTAACGGTCTATTTTGTGCCGTCATTCCCTTTAAGAAGCTAATGCTACTCTTAGAAGTAGAACTGATCATTTCTCCAGCCAAGGAGACTAATCTGTGCGTTACGTGTTTGCAGAACAATGGGTTGTCAGTGTACGTTGAGCCACTCTGAAACATCCAAACAAAGAGCGAGTATTACACCCACTAGGTAAATATTTCGAATCCTTTCCCTTTGAAGTACCATAACTCACCCAACTGTACGCTAGATGGATAGTGTTCCGCCTCTGGTTTTACTAAAAAAGATGTTTACTAATTTTTTTTTTTCCGCGAGTGTCTTGGGAGGACTATGCCATTTCCAGCTTTTAGACGTGTCTATTTTTTGTAGACTGGAAGGAATACCACATATCAAGTGTACAGATTTAGATTTTTACCTTATCATGAAGTCAATAATCGATAGAAACATTAATAATGCGGCATTGTGTTATCTTTGGATACGGCAGGATATTTTTGTCCCATGATAATACTCTTTGTGTCAAAGAATTTTTCTTCTAGTACTGATTTTTCCCGTTGTAATTACAACGGTAATGATTCAAAGATGAGGCAATTTTCAGGAGAGATGGAAAGTGTGTGGGAGGAGACAATGGAAAGCCATCGTATCTGACAGAGAGCAATTTAGAGGGAGCTTACATATATTAGACTTCTCCAATGCACTTCTAACTTAAAATTAATCTGTAACAGTTTATAACCTCTCAAGGCATAAAAACCCCTCTAATGACGATGATAGAAATTTAGATTGCGTACTCTGTGGAGGGAGGAACACGCTTTTTCGTTTTATTTGAAAAATGCAGAGAATACTTGGGTCATGACCACTTTTCATTACTGATGATATAGAAATCTGATGGTAATAATATGATGGCATGACCAAAAATGTTAGAGACTTTGGCTGTTACTGGTTTGCAGATTCAAGTTCATCACCTGTATAATACAGTCATGCTATTGTCTTTACACCTGGTAGCAGGTTTCTTCATAAGCACGTCTGTGATGCAGTCTTTTAGATACGTGGTGTCAAGCTTTCATTTGGAGTGTGGCAGGGTGTTTTCCCCCCCCATGCATCTCTTCAGCAGAAGAGAGGAGCAGCAGATACCTCATGAATTAATCTGAGAGACTCTCAACGATTTCTGTCATTCTCTGCACATAATTTGCATTTTCGTTTCTGGCATGGAAGCATAGAGAGACTGATAATGTAGAAGTTTTCCTTACAAAGTGACATTCTGGTCACAAATTTACGTTTTATAACCAAACCTAACGAGATGTACTTAGACCAGTGGTCATCTCGTCCAACATCACCATGCTTCAGTAAAGATACAAGTTCCTGGTCAATAAGCAATTAGAAATTTCTTCCTGGAAAGATAATGCTTTTTATCTTTTCCAACCACATTTGCTGTTGGGGTGCTTTGTTGATTTTGTGAATGCGTCATCTTTTATTTCACCTCCAAAACTTCTGAATAAAATCTCTTGGCTGTAAAGTGCTCGAATTACACACTACGTAAATAGCTCTTGTTTTGAATCTCATGCTCGTTTTTGTTTGTGATTTGTAGCTTCGTAAATTGCTATCCCAGTAACGAAAATATAATTTACTACTTTTCTGTATCAGAGATGATGCAGATACTCTCTAAACAATGTCTGTATCACTAAGGAATCCAGAACTACCGTACGCATCCTCTTACTTTATCATAGCTCGTTATATGTATGTGGAAGGAAATATTCTGTGTAGAGATTTGTATACAGCGAGAACGGTTTGGCTTTCAAGGAATTTAGAAACAGAATCCCTTTTCTTTTTCCAAGCTGGGGATCTTTTTTGGCTAAAAGGCAAGCTAATTCATGAGGAAGAACTTTCCTGTTTGCATTCTTTGCTGAAGGTTCCCTGTGAATGATTGAAATATGTCACAGTGCAGTGTCAGAACACGTGAGTGGCTTTTTTCTTTCACTATATGTAGGATATTTGCAGAACATGACCTTACTTCTTCCCTTTCTAGCCCAAAAAATTTAATGAGTGTGTTTTCAGCAAAGCTTCCTGCGTTTTGTCCAGTACTTCAAAGACGCACCTGGCAGATACCGGTGAATAGTTTCCCAAACTAAAATCACATTTCTTTTTTCTCCTTTTGGAGGGGCTTCCATGTGAGTTATATTGATTTTTTTTTTTTTTACAGTTCTTAAACTCTTAAAAGACCACAAAAAGAGGAGGAGGGCAATCAATCAGGCAGCTGATCTAACTTTTGAGAGGGCAAAGCTGATTTTGCTGTTCATAGGAGCATTCACAGCGTCAGGCAATCTTCTCTTCTTCCACAGATAATGTTTTCTGTGTTATTTTGTACCCTGTGGTGTCAAGCACAGCTTCAGCAAGCGAGTGAATTACATGGTGTTGCTGGATACACGACAACAAAGACATGGGAGTGCTCGTGAGAGGTCAGTGACATAGATTATATAGAAACAGGAAGATAGTTCCAGACCTTGAGAAATATATGTGTGTAAACATATATATAATGTTTATACTTCCTAAGAAGCAAATACAAAAGAGGGCAATATCTGCGCATCTTTTTGAGGCCTGCTCCTTAAAAATATCTTTTCCTTAATCACTTGTGTTCTTGCTTACACGTTCTCAAGGTTTATTTCTTGTATCTTTAATATCAATTTCATATAATCTTTCATGCTTGAAGATGCAAATAAAGCCCAATGTGTTTTGCCTGACTGCTGCAAACTCTGTGGAATAACAATTCAGACACAAGGCTCTACCTTTTCAGCTTCTCATCAGTTTTGTCTCTGATTCCTACGTAGTATCAAATTAACAGTAGGATGCACTAGAAGTTAGAGGCTTGTCTTCCTAAGATATTTGATGCTTTTGAAATTCTTTACTTAATATTTTCTTAGTTTAATGTTGTGTTAAAAATATTAGTGTCAAAAAGAAATAGGAAAAAATGGTCTCCATGGCATCTCTGAAGTGTCAGTTCAGGATTTTGCTGTGTGATCTATTTAGGGCTTTGGGGAAAAAATGAAGCTATTGGAAGCTTTCTCTTTAAACTGTCAATTATCTCTTGTGCAGGAACTACTCACTGAGGATGAAATACACACTGATCTTGAGTATTGATACATCCTTCTTTCACTAAAAGCCTTTACTAAGACAATTTTTTAAAAGATCGTAAGTGTTGAATATGGGGACTTGCTCAGCGTACCAGCTATGAAGTATCTTGAGCCATTCTTACTGAACAAAGTTTTTACTGAATTTGTATTCTCTTGTTCTTTCTTTCCATTCCTATTCTGACCTGCTTATGAAATGCATATTAGGATAACCTCTCTTCGGGAGATTATTCCCGTACATAGCCTCAGCCTTTTTCATTTTAGATACAGTTTTTTCTGTATGTATAGAAAGAAGCAAAGTTTTCTGTCCAACAGAAATCATCGTATAACGTAGTATACCTCGTTTGCGCAAAGAAATTACAAACTTCGTTCATCTAACTGAAATGTAAGAACTGAATACAAACCTGAGCGTTCTTGAAGAGGTTCACATCTGAGGTTGTGGTCAATGTTCATCTCTGTTTGTTGAAAGTGCAGATAGATGGAGTAATACTGGAGTCACAAGCACAGCTTGCGTAATGGCACCTCAGTCCTACCCAGCTCGTTTGTATTTTCTCTGTTGTACAATGTCTTTTAAAGGGCTGTAGGTTTTCTGCATTCTGTAAATAAGAGAGCCATAATTTTGACGAACTGCCGATCAGTGTCAGGGTTTAGTGCTTTTTCCTAATCCCATTGTATTTTTAGTTTCTGCTCACAGTTTGTAACGGTCCAGCGTGGGCCAGGTTGATCAGCTTGGCGTCAATAGACTGTGGCCTGCTTTTAAAATGCTGTAGAATGAGGTAACATACAAAATAGCTGCAAGGAAAGGTTTAAGTGTTTCTTCTTAAATGTTCTGGTGTGATTAGGGTAGACTGAACTACACGTGCTGATAGTTAGTCTTTCATATAATTAAAAAGTATATATGCTTAACATTTTAGTATATTTTTACAGAAACTCATGGAAAGTAGAGATGAATCTCTTCTGTGTTCATTTCAGTTAATTACAAAATTGCAGATGAGATTGGTTTTTTTAGGTAGATGTTGAAAGAGTAAAGTTATTCATGAGTGTGACAGATGAGTCGGATTTGTAATGCATCTAGACCACATATGTTTTAATTTGCCTTCAAATAGTCAGTTTTTCAGAGCATTGAACAACTGAGCTAAAGAAGCACAGTGCATCAAGATGCAGTCCCTGTTCTGAAGAGAAATAGTAGTGATTATAGCTTTGTTATCTAAGAAATAAATTTAATGGTGTAATCGTGATTAAAAATGATTCTTTTTAATTAAAAGCTGAATCAATTTGTAGTGAAAAATATTACTAGGTTGTGATTTTAGGCTAGAAATTATACTAAGAGGACGATTGTCCAAAAGAACCAATTAACAAACAAAAAAAGATCAGCTTCGGAATAACATGTTTGCCTTGAACACGGAGGTTTATTGATCGTCAGAGTAGTACTGCTTCAAATACTGTGATTTTCCAATTGTTAGGAGTCAACAGGGATTGCTGAGCTCCTTGTGGAATGAGCTCCTCAAGAATAGCACTGAAGTTATTTTTCTAAATTCAGCATGGGCAAACACAAAACGCTAAATGTCCCAGAAGAGGCTGATTCTCCTAAAACCAGAGACACGCTAATACAGATGAGAGAACTGACTTTTTGTTTTAACCACTGGGAATACCAGAGAGTAGAACTCGTTTCCTAATGTAGCTTGGTGCCCTCAACTTTTCAGCACATGTTAAATATAAACTGATCTGACTTCGTTGCTTTCCATTTAATAAAGCAAGACAAAATGTGTATATGCGGCGTTACAGATCACTTCTCTCTGAAATTAAGAGAGGAATTAGCATTATAGCATACAGTTTTACAGTGCAAGATAGTGTGCCCAGAATTAAGCAGTTCTAGAAAAGGAAGTTGAGTGTCTCACTCCCTCTTCCTTATTTTCTTTTATTTTTAAATTGCAGAGTCACTTGCATTTGAACAAGAAAAGTATTACTGAAAGCAGGGAGCCATGGATCATTATTTACTGCCGAAAGTGAAAGCGCAATATGAATTGTTAAAATTTTAGCAGCTTCTGATTAATTCTACTCCTTACTTATTTTTTTTTTCCAGAGGAATTTGATAATAGCCCAGGCAAAATAATGGCAATATGCCTTTTCTTGTTTCAAAACCAATTGAAAATACGTTTTAGACTTTAGACAGAAAATCACTGCACAGGAGTTTGTTATTAATATGAAACGAAGGTTGACGTCGCTCACCATGCAGCATTGTTAATAGATACTTGAATTTGGGGGAGGGGAAAATAGAGCGACATAGATTTTTATATCGAATGCATCTTTGTGTTGGCTTCTTTGAAAACTAGGGGTAAAATTAGTTTTTGTTTCTGCCTCCCTTGGATCATTATTAATTGATTCTTTATCACGAAGCCAATCCATATATATCTTCATTGTGTCCTGTGAATGTTTGAACCTTTATTTTTTTCCAAACTAAGTCAGAAATATTGATTTAGAATGGAGAAAGCCTTCCGTATTCAGAGAACGGGTTATCAGAGTCAAGGTCACTTTGTTTGTGAAAGCTGAGAGGACAGCATTTGCTTGAAGGAAATACTCGGTGAGTCACACTATAGAAAATGTTAAGCTTATGTAAATAGGTCTGCACTCATTGTTTCTGCATTATTCCTCCACAGAGATGGTTATGAACCAGCAGCATAACCAATGTATATACCGTGTTAATTTTGCATATGTAGCTGGAAGGCTGAAGGGGAAATGAAATAATCTATATCGATGCCCAAGCATTAGCTTGCGGTCACAGCTTTCCTTAATTCAAGACCAGAGGAGCCTGTAGAGGTTATCAGTTTTATGATTTTTAGTTGGAGTCTTTTGTTGTATGTCCTATAACGATTTTGATTGCTTATATGCTGAAGAAAAAAGCAAATCAAAATTGGTCACTCCGCCTCTTAATTTCAGGCAGTAGTTCAAATCCTTTATCAAAAGACTTAATTACATATGAGATACCGCTCTGATACCAAACTTTGTGGCTACGCTGAAGTGTCTCCTGAAATTGTTAATATTTCCACACCACATGAAATTTTGTTAAAATAAAATGAAGGCAGTGCTTATTAAAACCCAGTGATTTCTCCATTCCTTTTAATCTTTCAATCTTTCATACGCAGAGAATTCGATAAGTTACGTCTGTCTTCTTTCGCCAGTATTTGTATTTCTAGTTACTATGAAATTCCTAAAATCCTTATTACCTAATTTAAAAGTGTTAATGCATGGAAAATTTTGACATGCTCTGTAAAGGGAAATATTTGTTCAGCAGAATTGAGGTAATTTAACGTATTTGCCTTCCATTTAAAATTGCATCTGTTTATTCAAGCTTTATAGTTACAATTTCCCCTGCTATGCTAAGGATTTTTGTCAGCATTTCTAAGATAAAACACTGTATTTTAAAAAATTTCTAGCAAGGTGTGTCTGATTTCTTAAGGTGAATGCTCCTATCAATGTTAAATGGGAGCTTTCTTAAAAGTTATTTGCAGAATATGCCCCTGTATCTTAATTATTTATTTTCTTCTCTGTATTTTATTGCTTGAGATAAAGATGTTCTAAAATGCGAGGAGAGATGTCATTCAAATGTGAACAAATTACAGTGAAGTGAAGAGGAAGATGCCTGTTCTTTTCAGCATTGCTTCTATTTTTTTGTCCTATGACTAACAACTGCAGGTTTATCAAAGATAGTGTTTCACAAGGCTCCTGCTACCTATGCCTTACTTGAATTAGGTAACTTCATTCTGGCTCAGGAAATAATTAAAATTAGTAAGGTGTTTCATTCAGAGTGAGAGGCAGTTACGCATGCTGGAAAATGCACTTAAATGTCTTCAGTTTACTGATTTGTACCTTGAGGAGAAAGGCGATGTCGTTAAACTGCAGGGTAGTTTTTCCAGTGAGTGATACCCGGTTAAGAAGGATTTTTGCAAAAACTTCCGAACCGCTTACAGAAGTTATTACAGTAAATTGGATATGCACTATGCCTGATTAAATGCATGCCCACATACATATCTGCTCTGAAACCTAAAGCCATTCCGAAGTTCACTTTGCTTGATTAAGACCTATGGAGGCCTCATAAACTCAATAGAGTCAAACTGCATCAGTCCTCAGGTGAGAGACCTTCGACTAGCATGTGGGCATTGCGAGGTTTCTGTTGTTAGGTGGTCCTGGAACATGGAGTAGAGTGTTAGGGGAGTCCTCTGCAGTTCCCATTAGGGCAGTACTTCTCACTTGCTGCTCTGAACTGATGAAATACTGCTGTGCAGCGGCAAAGGCTGCTATATACCGCTTGGTTTCACAGCTCTGAACAAATCGTTATTGTCTAAAGGAAAGCCAAATTAATATGTTCCTAACATGTTCCTTAGAATGTGGCAACAGTTCAGCTATGGCTAAGAAATGAAAAATGATACTATACCCAATTGAAATGAGAAATGATACTATATCCAACTGAAATTATGGGAAACTGGCGGAGCACGGTAACCGAAGTTATAATTGTATTTGAACGCCGATGGAAGAAAACACTAATTAATAACCTGGGTAGAAAACAGGAAAGTAAAATTTCATTGACCTGTATTTCATATGGTTAGGGGGTTTTGTTATTGTACAGTCCTCTTGACTGGTCTTTGTTTTTAATACTGTTAAGGCTGCTTTTCCCTGCCTTTTTTTTTTTTTTTTGTTAAACCGAAGCAAATATCGTGACAATACTCAGTTGTGCACCTTTTCACCTGACATGAATCAAGTGACTAAAGTGGATGAGCCCAATGTGTTGATCATACGATTGTATTGCAGCCGAGGTGGAGCGATCTCTACATTTCTTGGCTGCATCTCCAACTTGCTTAGGTATTGTGTTTATGCTCCTGAGAGAAGTGCTGTGAGCAAACAGTGCCGTTATAACTAATAACATCCTGCCTGCCCCAGCGTGCCTTAAAAACTCTGTCAAATACAGATGCAGGGCAACCAAGGTAAAAGCCTAGATGGTGCTTCCAATGGCATCAGCGGAGAAATGGAAGAGAAGTGCTCTCTCTATAAGCAGAAAGACTTAAGTATTTGTTCTAGAGAATGAAGGTCACTCCTAGTGAGGCTAGCGGTGGAGCAGAACTGTCCGTTGCCAGATAGTGAATGTTTTTTAATATAAAGCAAGCAGATCTTAAAGAGTCTCTTCCCTTTTAAAATTCTTCCAAGTGCAGATTAAGAAGTCTTGGTTTTCTTGGGCGTTAAATGGTGAAGGTGATGTCCCTAGTAGATCAAGATCAGTTTCCCAGATTTATTGAGTATTTAAATATTGAGGCAACTGGCTGTGTATGAAGAACTGTGAGGGTTTTTTCTTTCACCGCTTCGGCAGATAAAGAAGCAACAAAAAGGAGCTATCCTACGCTTTGTCAGTGCATGCAGGATTAAAAACAGTTTGTGAAAACAACATTTTTATTTCTGTAGCTTTAGTAGTTGTTTGTGCAACTGGTAGATAGAAAAAATCGAAAATTGCATTCTATTCTTGAGGCTTATGTATACTGAAAAAGGATGCAGAGTGGGTGCCTAGCACTTTAGAATGAAAGGCATGTTTATAAAATACATTTTATGTAGTGAAATATTCATCTCCTATCCTGCATCTGCCAAACAACTCAGCGTACACAAGTACTCACATAACTCAGAGTGCATTGTTTATGTGTTTTAATTTGGTTTACATATGTTGCCTCTGTGGCAGAATACTGCTCCTATGTTGTGGGCATTATTTAATCCTTTACATTTGTATATATTTAAACTCCATAAA
This sequence comes from Steatornis caripensis, assembly GCA_013398225.1. Lineage (NCBI taxonomy): Eukaryota > Metazoa > Chordata > Aves > Caprimulgiformes > Steatornithidae > Steatornis > Steatornis caripensis. The sequence continues at coordinate 171,891 of VZSC01019991.1, read as the reverse complement.
TTCTAGCTCTAACAAACATGTGAGATACATTTATTTTAATATTCAAATATCCATTATTTTCTGTCACTTCTTAATCGTATTTTACTGTCGTGAAGATTTAGAATTCCTGCAAGCCGGAAGGGGTATGAGAAGCATTCAGTGTATGTTACAGAAGCTTTTTTCATTCCAAACTATCCCACAATATTTCTTAAAAATTTTGGTTTTTCTTCAGCGCTTTCTTTTGATTTTCCTTTGGGACAGCTGACACGTTTGGACTCTGTAGTCTGAAACCATACTGTGTGCAGCCATTTATTGGAATCCATGTAATTAATATTTTAAGAAGATCAGCTGCAAAATATAATACATCTGTCTACATAGCACTTTTCATCCTCAAGGGGTTCCAAAGTTCCGTACCGAATTAATGGGTATTTGCTCATAGAGCATACTGATCTGTTACACAGCAATGCAGGAAAATGCATACTTACGTTAAGGCTCGTATTTATTCTTCTGATAGAGATAACCTGCACACTTATACCAGATTTGCATTCACATACGTAGAAGTTAATTGCTCAGTTAGAAATTCTGTGCAGACATCAATATGTGGTCTGATTAATAGCAAGTAATTATTTTTAATAATGCCTGAGAAAACTGTGATTCCCTGCCCTGAGATTTATGAATTCTAAAACTCTAAAACTGAAGTGTTCGTAGATAATTCAGGTTGGAAGGGATGTCAGGAGGTCATTTAGTCCTCTTCCTCAAAGCAGGGTTAGTTACAAGGTCAGACATTAGACTCAGGCCCATAGTTTTTAAGGCAGACTTCAACAGCCCTCATCATTGTACACTGGATGAGCTGTTACCACTCAGCGCTGTAGCTAAGCGTCTTCTATATTGAGCAACGTAAGTACGTAATACCTGCTTGTTCCCGCTACAGTGCCCTGAAAATGCTGGGTGGCATTTGCATCTTGAGAAAAGCTAGCCAGTGACAGTGTGGTCTCTTCTGCTGACCCACGGGGGCATTCGTAGAGAAATACTACATCTGCCTCGCTGGAGGGTTTTCGATCAAATGAGAGATCTGGGAGTGCTCGGTACAACCAGACAAAGCCTTGGTAGCAACAACCAATCCTGCCCTTTTCGAGCCTGATCATCTACTTTTTATATCAGCAGGGTCTTAGATTGTAAATATTCAAAATTAGGTCCTGCATGTTGATGTATACACGGATTTCAAAAGTTCACATCTGAGCAGGTGAAGGGTAGGGCTTACCTACCTGCATTCACAGTATCATTGAGTTAGGTTCAGCTTTGGATAAGCGTGGCCCCATGCCGTCTCCACCAGCAAGCTGGGTCTGACTGGGAGCATGGGATGGAGTAGCAGCATCCTTTGTTACCTGGGCTCTGTATGAAAACTGCACAAAGGCACATGAAACCAGGAAAACCTGTAAAACCACATGACTTCATGCGTTCCTCCAAAGTTAGAATGGAACACTGGAGGTGCTTCAGTAAGCTGGGTATGATTCGGGGTTCATACGTTGTCTTAGCTGTTAATAATTGCAGAATTAGGGCTTTCCCTTGCTTTCTGTCTGAAAGAAGGAAAAATTAGGTCATGTTTGTTGAATTTTATGAATTTCAGTTAGCCAAATGAAACTGAGCTTTTGAAATCTAGTGTCTGGGATTTGACAGCCAGATATCAAATACCCTTTTGCCGGATACTTCACATAAAAATTGCGTTGTATTTTTTCCTCTCTGTCCCTCGCTATGACACGAAGAGGCTAGAACGGGTAAGGAGCATGGAAATGTGACACAACTTGGTGCATCAGCGTATATGAGATTCTTGTAGCTTGGTAGTTAATAAGTACATCTGAAAGCATACCAACACTTTTCCAAAACATTTACTCAAAAAATGCGTATTTTTGAAAAGCTATGGCTGCCGCGTATTTCAAATAATAATAACAATAATAATAAAGCAAATGGCATTGTGCGCAAGGAGGTTGAGTTGCAGTTACTGTGTGAATCCTAATTTTTATGAAACTCCCTGCCGTAACACTGTGATTAATGGAGGAATTTTAGTTATTATATTTAATTAGGTTATATATTCTTTTAAAGATGAGGTCAATGTTTTTGCTTGTTAGTCTTCAATTGACTTGATTTACACATCCTGTCTGATCGGTCATTTTATCATTACATTGCCACTAAACTATTTATATAGGCGTTATTTTAGAGATAAACCCAACTTGAGAAGGCTTCTTTCTCAGAAATCATATTACATATTGCAAAGGATGATGTCAGTCCTCGTATCCCATATCAGAGACATTAATACAGTAAAAGATTATGGTTGTGGTACTGGTTTTATGAATGCAATTTCACCCAGAATTATATTCTAAATGGATTTTGTTACAGTAAGATTAATTTGAAAGAACCAGCTATCTTAAATACAAATTTTACTGCATCTTTTATGTAGCTTTTTATTGGGCATATGAATATGAGTTGAATATGAGTCTTGTTTGAAAAGAATACACAGTGTAACTTGAATGTGCTGCTAGGGTCAAATTGCTCAAAATCTCAGCAAATCATCTGCTTAGCCTATAGAAGAAACTGTGTAGCTATGCTGTAGCTTTCGGGCTGCAGCAGTGTCTTTACTTAGGTCCACATGTTTCGTTGATTCTGCTGGCACACATCCAAAACGATCATCACTTGGTCACTGACAAGGCCACCATGCACAGAGTTGGTTTCCTTGCAGGATGTGATGCGTGTTCATTGTTAGGGTGAGCAATACTGGGGCACGCAGCGAGCACGCTGCCTGCTCACTGCACGCATACCATCCCTTGCCCCTGCCTGCAGTCCGTGGGTGTTGTGGGGGCTGTGTGGAGACAGGATCCCACGGATATCCCACATTTGCAGGACTGGATCTGGCCTCCTGGCTACAGCAGAGCACTTGGTCTCTTAGTATTGCAAAAGCTTCTCAGTCTAAGGACTAAACTTCGCATCATTGCAGTCTCCCTTCCTTCTTGAAACTCTCTTATGTATATAAATAGCCCGAATTCTTGGGCTCAGCTGAAGCTCTTTGAGTATACCCAACCTGGTGAGCAGACATGGATTTTTTGATTATTGATCTGTTTGGTTTCCTCGAGTCTCGTGACAGCGTAGCACAAACTGTCCCTGCCCAGCTGTTGGCATGTATGCCGAAAGCTGGTGATAGTTAGAGAACTCTGTTGGTTGTGCACAAGAGGGAGACCTCGAGGGTGTCTCCCTCCAAGAAACTAATAGGAGCACGTCTGCTTGAGTTGCTTAAAATAAAGTTGGGTGACATGGAACGTACGGCCGGGAACAAACCCTTGTTAACAGGGCATGATGCTCTGACACCAGTGGGGGTTTTTCTTGGTCTCAAGTCTTTGTGACCTGTATTGCAGCATGAGCTTTCCTCTGCCTTTGTGTGTGTGTGTGTGTCTGTGGTTTTTTTAGAGCTTTTTTTCTTCAGAAAGATGCAAGTGGCTTTTCTTGGGACTTCCTTTTTAATACCAACGGTTCCCTTTTGTGTGAGGTTTACTTCTTTTAAACAGTCACAGGTATTTTTCTCACATTTTCCTGTTTTGTTTGGAAAGCTGGATGTTCTCTGGGTTCCTGCCTTTACATGTGATAGACAGAAATCACATAGATACATAGTAGGTAGAATTTAGAAGGAAAATCCGTTATAGCTTACATATTCCAGGCAATTTAAGGAACCTGACTTAACATTTGTAATTGCTTGCCTGCACAGATAGTGTTAGAGTGGAGAAAATCAGGATTCTGGATTATCGAAACTTACTTCTCAACCTTTCCATTTTTTTCAGCCTGTTCAATAAATAAAATTGTAGCTGGCACATTCTTTAGTTTTAACTCAGGTATGTATTAATCTCCCCCAACACATCTGCAAATAGTTATTTATTCCATATATTCCTTTGTTTGCTATCTAGCTTAAAAAAATATTTGGGGTAATAATAATTTTTTTAAATGTTTTCTCTAGAAAATAAAAAGGAGGAAAAAAAAAAGCAGCAAGGAAGCCAGTCAGAGCATCTTGGTAACAAATGCTTCAGTGCCACGGAGAAGTTCCTGCTGTGTGCTGTGTGAGCACTCTCTGGAACCACAAGCAGCACTGCTGTGGTACTTGAGCAGTGAAATCAGGCTTTTCATTACACTGAAGTCTGGGTTAATTCTTAACACTTTGTCAATCTGCGTGACTATCCTGCTTTGAAGGCTTGAGCTAGTGCTTCTGCAGGGCTCTGTAGCCTGCTCTGGAGCGGTCTGAAGTCGCTCAAAGGGGCCTCACCTCTCACTCGACAAGTACTGTATTGCATTGACGTGTGTTTAGTTTCGTGTTTTGGATTTGAGTTTATTTTAGTTGAAATAGTACTCTGTGGAAAATAACTTGTGTTTGCCTACCATAATACTTTGTGTCATTTTTATTTGTGTGCCCTTTCTTTGGCTTTAACTAAGCCCTGTAGGCTTTGGAATTGAAGGATTAAAAAATAACAATAGCAAATAAAAAGCATAATTTTATTTTCAGTGTTGCTAGGTAACTCGTTCTATGTACCTCATTTATTATTTGCTAGATAGCTGTAGGCATACCGGCAACTCACTGAGGGAATGAACAGAAAATGTGAAAACGGTGATTATCCTCTAAAATCCAAATTAAACAGGCTATTATCATTACTGCTCTCATGTCATTTCTCTGTATTCTGTAGGTACCATCATATCCCAGACTACTTTTATTTGCCACAGTTCTGTAGTTAACAGCTGTAATGAGGAGGATTTAAATGTTCCCCTTGAAACTCGTGTGTATCCTGTGAGCTAGAAAACACTGTGCTGCTGTACAACGTCCTCTTTACTGCAGGGCACCCATAGGACCGCCTGGTCCAGTGTCAACTCAAGTCAGTGAAAAGGCTCCACTGACTGCCAGCGGGCAGGCTGTGGGTGAGGATGTGTAAAATGGGGTTAGGGGGAAAGACAAACAAGACATTCTGCATTCCAGACTAGAGCTGCACTATATGTGTGCTAAACGGGGATTGGTGCTGGGAACCCATTCCATCTGCTTGAAGATACTGTTTGGAGGATAGATGGCTGATAGAGCTTTGGATCGGGAGGACTCAGAAGATGTAACCTCTTGATTTGCGTCTAATTTTCCATGCGCAAACTGAGTAGAGGCTAAAAACATTGTCCACTTCTCCAAGTGGTTACGTGATATCACCTATAGAGGTGTTGCTTTTTTCCCCGCAATCTCTCCTGTTCCCCTTTTTCCTTTGATTATACTAAGAGTCTACCTATTCCTTCAAAGTTTGAAAACTTTAAAAAGAACAAGATTTCTCTAACTCCTTTTTCCCTGGCTACCCTTTCCCTTCCTTCTTTTTCAGAGGGTTTGGCCCCATCGTAACTGAGAGTTTTGATGATTAATTAGGTTTAGACTGAAACCACAAATGAATTGGACAGTGTGTCTTTATATTTTGATTTACTAAAAATGTTTGTTTTGGAGTTTTAAAATAGTTTATGCAAAGCAAAATCCATATATATGCCTGGGTCGCTGGGTACATATGTGTTTGTATACCTGGAGTTTGTGAGTATCAGTGGAACGAAAAGGAAGTCTGTGTAGAATTTACCCAAAATTTGATTAGAATTTTTGATGTACTGCCTAGAGACTGGAAATTAATTTGCTGATTTAAAAAATTAATTAATCACCTTAGAGTGTCATTTCAGAATAATTTATTTGTAGATAATATCTGTATTCTCTTGTAAGTTTATCCAGCACTACCACTTTCTTAGAAACAAGCACCCTCCGTATTTATTTTGTTTACTATTCACGGTGAGTCTGCAGACTTTCTTGTTAAATTCAGCTTTTCATAAATCTCTCATAAGTTTTGAAAATATGAAACTATAGAAATAGGTGAAGTTTACATAGGCCTGGAGGAAGCAGTAGACTTAATTTTGCTCACAATGACCTCTGTAATGGCAATGGTTGTTATTTTCTAGTCTCTTCATAATTTGTATTGTAACATCGTCTAGGCCTCATCATGGACTGTGACAATGTGGAGCTCTACAAAAAAAAATTTTTTTAAGCTTGTTTTGTCTGTTGAATTCTAAGGGCTTTTAAGACAGGGACTTTCTTTTCCTATTGTGTCTAACCAAAGTTCTCGAACCTTTTTGATCCCTTCTCTCCATGAATATTGATAATGTGAAATAAGGTGAATGAAATAATTGTATCTATATAGTAGTAGTTGACTAAATACTGTTCTTCTGATACTACGTTATTTACTTGGCATCCATGGTAGATCCTCTTCCTCTTAGTAATTGTCACAGTCAAGAGACAGAAATTTAATTCATTCCTAGAAGAAACTCAACTATTTTATGGCAAAGATACCCCACTTCTTTTTTTTTTCTTAAGCCACAGTCCTCTCATGTTATTACTGAATATTCGTTTGTGCTATGTACCACCAGAGTTCCTTTCATTGTAATGTACCATCATCATATTCCATCACTTACCCATTGGAATGGATAAGCTGAGGAAACGTCAGTGAAGGACTTTCAAGTACCGAGAAACAGTTTAGATACATGGGGAGCAAGTGTCCCCATGCACAGCAACAGACAAATTTGCGAATGTCTGCTTAACAAATTGTAGAGTTTTGGAGTTGTCTTCAAGCCCTTAATGTGATCCGTGAGAGTCAGCGTTCTCATGCTACTTACCGCTGTAGATGTGGTATGATGCTAACTCGCCAAGAAATGGGCTTTTTGAACTAGGAGCAAGTTAAGAATGTAACTGCCTCTTTGAACAAAGAGAAGCAAGAAAGACCATGAAATCCATGAATGAATTTGTTCTGTTACTCCAATTTAGTTGAGTAGCTGGAAAAAAAACTGAGAGGCTATAAATACAGGCATTAGACACTAGCCCTAGTGTTCCAGAACGGCAAGATTATGGAGATTGTTCTGTTCAGTGAGAGTGCTAAAAAGTGTTTTGGGATCTCGTATGTACAAAACACCAGTTTACATCATTCTTGGAGAGATCCAGAGATAAAATGCCTTTATTTTCTCCTTTTTCTTTACCACTGCCTTCCAGCATTCACTTTACATGAATGCTGGGCGTTTTTTTCTGTCTCTGGTCTGGAGAGGAATGAATTTTAGTATTTTGATTTTGATGCCTTCTCTTTACTCTGGTGGTCCTTCACAATGCTAGTCACAGATTCCTGATGCCACGCTGTAAAAAGTACCGAAATCTTTCTTGCTGCCTTAATTGTAAGTGCACAGGTGCCTGTATTAAAGCTCCCAGTTACCTGTCCCACAAGCAAGTTGGAGACTGAACGAGAAGGGAGGCTGCCTTAGTGTCTCACCTCTAGCAGCAGCAGCCTGTGCAGAGATGTTGCTAGAAAAGTGTGAGATGCTTGAACTGGTACTCTGCCTGTTCTATGAATAAATAGGTTGTCAATCTAGCACATTAAGCAAGCACTTTCTTCTTTTTTAACCTAGCTTTTTGACGTTTTCCATTAAGCGTACTGTAATAGAAAAGATGAGTAGAATTTCTTTACACACCAGGAACAGCAACCTGTCTGCTTAGCATGAAGCACCCTTTTCTGTGCTGTGACCGAGAGCTTCATACCATGGCGGATTACTTCTTAAGGTTAGATGTTGATAGCCCTTCCCTCTGTGCCTACCTGACTCTGTGAGTGAATTAATAAGACAGTCAGGAGGTAATGCGCTGCTCAGTATGAGCTGGGGCTGCAGAATGAAAGCAAGCTTTAACAGAGCACTGAGTGTTAGGATATGCTTTGTACAGTGTGTGTTTCCAGAGAAGACCGTATGTCCAGCTGCGAGCACTGCGAGCTGTGAGCATTTGCTGAGACTCTGAGGCTCCTCAGTTAAGCACTTTGTGGCCCTGTCCGCTGCCAAAACCCATTGAAGTGCATCAGGGCCCGTTAGCCGTGTGCAAATGCTGTGTGTCCGGAGGGTGTTCATCGGTGCTAATCACTGCGCACACGTAGGAAGAGGTAAATAGAGATATTCAGTGCGCTGCCTAAACAGAAGCTTCTTTAGAAGACAATTTGTTGTTAATAGATCACAGTGGAGCTCTGTTGTCTAGTTGGTCAACAGGCTGTTAGAACAAATTTTGGTCTGACGCACTATAATGCTATGTAAATATTTGCTTGAAGAAAGACAGGCATAAACAGAAATGCATATATGCACACACGCGTGTAAGGAAACACATAACCATGAAAAATATCTAAATAGCTGTCCATTACTTACTTAAAGCTGCTTTGATAGTTAATAACATCAGGAAGACATAATTGTGCAAATACTTGGATCTTTCTGTAGTCTGCTGATGGGTTTTTTCCCTTCCTTCTGATACTTATGTTATTGAAACACAAAGTCTGTCTTTGGAAGGCCACAGTTAAATAAACTCTATAGCAGTAACACAGTGTTTCCTAGCAACCCCATGTCTATACCAGTGATGCTTGCTTCCCTCTTTAAGCTAAAAGCAAAGTCTTGTCCATTAATCCCCAGCTGCACGTAAAACTTTTCTGAGATTTTGCTAGCTCCCTACTGTTCATGTTTTCATCTTGCTCATATGCTGCAAAGCAAACTGTTTCGGTGACTTAATTCTCTTCAGTGCCTCAGTGTAAAGCCAACTGTGTGTGTATATTCTCAATTACTGTTTGTTTTTCATTTAAAACAAATAGTTTGTCCTGCAGTATGTTGCCTTCCCTCAAACACTATAATTTTGGTCATTCAAACAACCTGACCAAAGAAAGAGACAAAATAAACGCCTTGAAAATATGTTGGCTGTGCTGCAAAGGAGGTGCAGTTTGTCATAGCCAAGATACGTAAAGCCAAAATAACCTTACATTTACGTGAAAGGGACACTGTATATTTTAAATACAGAACAGCATTGAAATAAAACTTCTGGGACTTGATTCTATCTGCTGGTAGCTTTCTGTGGAAAACTAACTGAATGGTCTTGGCCCTGCTCACGGAGATCTGGTGTCTTACTGCACAGAGCTTTGGTGGAGACCAGGCTGCTGCGCCACTGCTAGAAATTGTGCGGGTTCAGGCACCTTGGTGGGACAACGCACAGAAACTTTGATTGCTGTTATCTGTAAAGAACCTTTTCTGTGGGACAGCTGAGGTCTCAGAGGTCTCAGTCCAGCACCTTCCACAGGGCCAGCATTCATTAAAAAAAAAAAAATGCTAAAGGTAACTTTCAGAATTAGATCATAAATTGATGTGGCTGTGGACTACTTAGTCCTATTACAATTTATGTAATCACCATGCATGTATCAGGTAAGAACCCAATGAAGAAGTGTAAAGCGAATGCTTACATGTTGTGATACCAGTTGTGTGAGTACCGGGGATACAAAGCGGCTCGCTTTCCCACATGGGGAACTCCTGCAGCAGTGTAAAAACCGGTATGGGGTGAGAGGAACTTCTCTCTAACATCACCTGGCTATAGCAGAGGCAGCTGGGAGGAATAGGAAGAGTCACAAACTCGGAGCTGTGGCTTTCTGACCGGATTTATAGAAACACACAGGCAGTCTAAATTAGTGATTTCTGGAAGGCTGTTCAACCTTTCAGCACTAGTATGAAAGCTGTGGTGGTTTGACAGTTGCTTCTATTCCCGGTCACCTGCAGGGGCCAAGGGGCACAAAGGCGACGTGCTGTCATCTTAGGCTTTCGCCAGTGCTGCCCGTCAGAAGTGGTGCTGCTCAGACAAAGAAAACATATTTATTTGCTTTTGGGATATTTCCCACTGCTGCCTTCCTCACTCACAGTTGATGAAAAGAATATCCACACTTTGGTGGGGTTCCTTAGTGCTCTTAAAATGCTGGGGGAAGGGAGTGGAGTACTCAATTAATAGTCACAGCTTGGGGTCGTGGTGACAAATGCAAAGGACTAACCCAGCCAGCTGATGAGACCTGAGAGGGCTGCAGCAGGTGCCTGCAGATCGTGGTGCCGACAGTGACCCACCACTGCTGGTGGAGGGGAAAATGAGAAAGCATGAAGATTAGGGGGTCGTTTTGAGACGAAATTTTCCGCCCAGGACCGTCAGCAATGAGATTAATTATTCCATATTATCTGGTGGTTGTGGAGATGGCAGGATTAGATTATTTCCAACCCAAATGAGAGATCTTGTGAGTGGTTGGGATCCAACATCTACTGTCAGCATGGCAGCGCAGCCTTCTCGTCCTGCTGAGACTAACGAGAGGTCTGCTGCAGGGCTCTCAAATCTTCTTTCACCTCCACAGACAAATATACACACTTGGATGTCGATGGATTTGATTGTATATGCCAAGACTTTAAGCATCTTATGGGATGGAATTTGGTTTTCTTACCCTTTTCCATAATGAATATTCAGAAAGATACAGCAGTACCTCCTGAGACTCATTTAGTTTCAGGAAAAAGCAGCTGAGTTATTCTGTTACCTATGGACATTTTATTAGAGCATATAAGCGCTTTAGCCAATTAATATTTTTGTTCCTAATTCAGCTCTTGCTATATAATAAGTGACATATCCATAGTAAATACAAAACGTGCATCTTTTGTGGGATATCTCTTCTAGCATATCTTTCAGAAAGCAAGAAATGTTACATCATGAGTCAACTTAGTGTTAAATAAGTGGTCTTTTAAAGTGACTGTTAAAGAAGGAAAATATTTTCAAAACTATATATTTACACTTTGTGTTTAGAAAAGCTCTGGAGAATTATGCAATACCCTCTGTAAAAGGTACCCTGAACGTTGACACGCTTCTTGCAGAAGACGTTCTCCTTCATGTGGGTCGGTACACGCACATACAGTGGGAAAAATAAGAGACTGCGAACTTCTGTCAGCAGACATATTTCTGTCTACTGCCTTTAGCTCAAGATGTGAACCTTTACAGGTTCTTAAAACATACTATGTCCGATAGTAGGACGACTCCTCTTTCGGCGTGAGTTAAATCCCTGTTTCTCTGAGGCATCCCCTTTCTTCACGCTCCTTCTGCACCCCAGGGCTGTGGCTCTGGGCCAGGAGAGCGTTTGTCCCACCGGCAGGAAGGAGCCTTTTTGTCTGCACAGTGATATTGTCAGAAGTCTGAGTGGCGGTGTGAATGAGTGTGTCTTCTACTTACCTTCTCCGTTTCTTCAACCAGATGGCTGCCCTGATTTGTGCAATGGCAACGGGAGATGCACGCTGGGTCAGAACAGCTGGCAGTGTGTCTGCCAGACCGGCTGGAGGGGGCCTGGATGCAATGTTGCCATGGAAACCGCCTGTGCCGATAACAAGGATAATGAGGGAGGTGAGCAAAAGTCTTTCAATTCCCAGTCCCTAAAGAACAGAGGGTTATACGCGCTCTCTTCGCGAGTCATTTTCCTTCAGAAGACTTCGGCTGTCGCTGTTGTCAGGTGGTGGTGTTACGTTTCTTTTCGAAACAAATGAGACCGAGCGAGCTGCGGCCTTGTGGAGAGACGCGGGGACCCTCAGCGCCTGCGCCGGGAGCGACCAGGCAGGCTCAGTCCCAGCCCACAGCCCACTGAAGCCCACCGTGGAGAGCATGGCCCAGCGGACCAGAACTTTTTTCCTTTGGGCTCTTGGTGCATGTGGATTGCAAAACAACAGGCTGTGCCTGTGTGCACAAGCACACCAACTGATTAAGCAGGATATTTAGCAATGTTTTTTCTGCTCTGTGCTAGAGGCCAGGGTCATGCTGTCATGTACACAACCTGTGTAAGTGGTTGTAACTTGCCATCATACTGCGCAGTTCATGTGCCAGACTGCAAAGGGCTGAGTGAGGTGTGCTGAACGGTCGTCTGTGGTAAAGCTCTGAGATCCCTGATCGGTTTTCCCTCTCCTGTGTCAGGCATATCCCTATTAAATATAGGATTTGTGTTCTGTGTTTACCTTCAAAGATGGCTTTAGTTTATCTTGTTTTGTAGATGCCTCCGTGGTATATTAGGCTGTGCTGGGCTGAAAGCAGTTGTGAGAAGTTATACCATCGAAATAAGATCTATCTATCTCCTTCATTTGAAGTAGCTTTCTATTCCTTTTGTTACAACGTCTTCAGCAAGTCACATAAATTCTTTTGCACTTACTTCTGCTCTTTATTAAAAGTCAAACATCAGACACAGCTTTGAGACCCCCTCACTTTTCTTTGGCCAGTAATTAATCTAAAGAGTGCATCTGTTGTTTGCTGATTAATAAATGTTTTACTCGTGGTATTTTTTAAAACTGCAGAGAAACATTTGGCTTATCTGAATGGCCGATTCTAGGGTAAAATTGTCATTAAGATGAGCGCTTCCATTTTATATAAAATTTCAATGTGTAGAAATTGTTCATAATCCCAAACTGAAGAACAGGTAGAATTGATTTTGATTACATGATATTAACCACATCTGAATATCACCTGCGAGTTTTTGTCTGTTAACTCCTGTTAGTTCCTTGGTTTCCCATGTGATCAGTGCTTACAGAAATATTTTGAAAGAGCTGAAGCTAACTGAATTTCAGAAAACTGGAACTTGCTTTATAGCTGTTACTGAATTGTAAAGAGCAGAATCTAGCTGCCAAATTACATTAGTTGGCATTTAACTATACAACAGAACCCACTAAACTTGCGCTAGGATGCAGAGTTATAAACTAAAAGGTGAACTGCTTAGGTTTGCAGTTTTTACAGGATTTGAAGGAAAATTTGAAAATGGATATATCATCGGATTTTCCTCGAAACAAGACATGACTTTGGAAAACATGATTAGAAATACTGGAATAAGGTGTTTACTTTCTTATTGAAGACAATATTCTGCACTTGTAAAACAGATAGGCAAACGGGGCGGGGCGGCGAATGACCAGTGAGACCATTCAGCTGTTCATACCTATTTAAAGTTGCAGGATTCTTAAACTTAGTTTATGGAAGGCAAGTAGTAGTGCAGCGAAGTCAAAGAATACATAGAATAAATATGCCATACAACAGACATACAATATTAATTCGCATTACCATGCAAGGTGCATGGTTTCTGGCTTACCGTAGTCGCACCTGAAAGCAAACTGTTTGGTCTAGCTGAAAGCTAGAAGGTTAAAGGGAGAGCTCTTCAGACATTCTCTATGCTTGCAGGTTGGAGTTGGCTTTTTCCAGAGGCTAGAGGGGTTACTGCTCATAGCTTCTTGTAGGTAGTTTGAAAACCTATGCCTGTTCCAAGGTCCGGACAACCTGAAAAGTCCATTTGACCCACACATTTTCACATTGTGATTTTATGATAAAGGCAGAAATGAACCTCTTGTCTTCTGACCCTTAGCTCAGTACTTTAATCCAATGATCATTATTACTCTCTAGTAGTATCATCCTTATTACATTTCTGTAGGGTTTTTCTGTACAGGAGCTTAGATGGTGTTCAGCACCCGTTCAGCTAGCTGATTATCCACATACATGCAAGGTATACCTGAGAAACCGAACAGACAAACCCTTCGATTCAGCCACGCTGTGTTTTGTACGCAGCGCAGGTGGCGCAGCCCGGGAGTTACCCACAGGCAGCACGGCACTGCAGTGCTCTTCTGCCTCTCGCGTGCCTTTGTGATTTTTGCTGTTTCAGTTTGCTTGATTATGTTTTGAGTTTCAGGTGGCTTTGAGATGGCATGGGGCCCTTTCCAATATGCTCTGTAAGGACAGAGTCATTGCCATTCCCATCAGTTTGTCGCTCACAAGAGCTGCAACAAAACTCAAAACTGAACATAACGGTAATTGGAAAGTGCTTGTTTTCCGAAACATGTTTGGATTCCATATTTTACTTACTGTGGCGACTTCTAAATCTGATCCCTTTCCTTAATCAGTCCCTCAGTAGTCTAATAGTTAGTAAGCATCTTTTGGAGGGATTAGAAAAATCTTTATTTTAAGACCTATACTTGTGATTACGACGTATAATCCCCCCAATAGACATGTATAACCCATTTAGTTCACTGTGGATTTATTGTAGGAAAGTAAGGGATTAGAAATGGTATTTTGAGGAATGGGAGGAGGTACATTACTTTTTCAGTTCATGTTTATTTTGACATATTGCGTAAGGGAATCACTACAGGGGCTATTTATAGCCATCTTTTTTGCAATAACTATTTTATAATAGTTTTGTTGTTCCTAAATTGCAAAATGCTTTAAGTATCCTGGAACGGTCTTCACAGATTGTGTACGTTTACCTAGATTTCACCTTAGACCTTACAGTGCTTCCAAGTAAAATGGCCAATGTAATGCATAGCAGGCATCACATCCAACTAATAGTTTCGCTAGATGTTGGATGCAGTTGACCCCAGGAACTCGTGTTTGAGGGGCCTTTGTCCTGAATTCTATGGGATAATTTGGGAGAGATATTTAAGAACTTTGGCCTCTGCAGAAGCAGCCCTGGCAAGAGTCCTGTATCACCCACTTGGCTTGCTCTTTCTAGACGTTTCTTTTCCTTCCTTCTCCCTTCTCCTACCTTTTGCATCGTGTCAAACTTGCCCTACTCATGTTTATAATTTTTATTGACAAGACAGTTAAATGATACAATCTCAAAGAAAGGAAAATAGCCAAAATTTTGCTAAATTGGTTTGTTTCAGATTTGATCAGGATGGAGAGGGCAGGTGCAGGCAGGTTAGGGGGAAAAAAAAGCTTAAATGCAGTCACTGCTTGTATCACTTCACAGATCACATTTCTCCTGAAAATGTAATTATCTGGACTGAAATTGGGTGGGGAAGGAAAGGAAGCAACCCATAGCAGTATAGAATACTAAGCTAAATAGAATGAGAAAATCCTCGTTTGTTATGCAAAGTGGGACATTCTTTTTAGAATACATTTTAATTTATTTCCACTTGGCTTTCCAAAGAGAGTTGTGCATATCTCAGAAGGCAAATTTTGCCCTTCAGTTTGCTATATAGAGCTGTAACCCCACCAAGAAGTACAGTTGGCGGTAATTCTGTTTGGCACAATACATTAAAGATAATGAATGAGAGAAAGCCAGCTATCTGCTTCACTATGAATTCTCTTCAACTCACGAGAAAAATACATTTCTAGAGAAGTTCACTGTCAGGACAGTGCACTTGACTGATTGAAAGGCTGTTTATTTGAGTTGTCTTAGAAAACTCATCTCTGAAATTAGACAGAAAGAAAATAGAAAGAGAAGTGTCTTCCTGCAATAAACATTTAGAAAAAAATTGCTTTTAGAAAATTACAAATCCTGTGACTTGATACTGCATTGGGCTCATGACATTTAAGATAATACAAGTATTTCACAGCACAAAAGCAAATCATGTAATTTAGCTTGCCTTGACAAGCATTGCCTCAGCAGGGGTCTCTAATTCAGCACAGACAAAAGATTTTATGAAGTTCTCAATATAAGTACCCAGAATACTCTTGGCACAGAAAATGCCTTCCCAGAGCCTGTACAATAGTCAGTTTTAGAACATGAAATGTAATGAGTAGTTGAAATCTATTGTGGATGGGGGCCAGAGTGAGTCATGTAAACTCAAGTATAAAATCAGTATGAAAACTAGACATTATGTAAGTTAAGTTTGACAAGAGCTAATGAGTGTGCTTGTATGTGTTTTTGTTAAAATTTCACGTCCGCCTCTAATCGCCTTTACACACACTAGCCAGCTTATCCTTACACTGTCCCTCACGGGATGTGTTACTACAATAACATGCTCATATAACCCATGGAGAAGCGAAGGCAAGAAATTCATTGATTGCAAATTCCATGGCTTAAAAAGCCAGTGGTAGCTGCGTAGATATCCATGGGTACACTGGAACCAAACAAATGATTTTTTCAAGGTTGTTAAAACAATCTTGAAGCAGGTCAACTCTGCTCTAAGCGACGTGTGGTTTAGGGATCCTGAGTGGGCAAGGGAAGTGGGGCTGTTGCTCTGCCAATGTCATAGTCCAGGGTACTTTGAAACCTCATTCGGGAGGTTTGTAGGAGCATTCAGAGGCACGCTCAGCTTACACAGAAGCCAAGTTTATTCTGCTTTACCGCAATTTGGGATTTGCAATCCATCTTTTCGTGAAAGGCGGCTTTGGTTTAGGTTTATGATTCCAAAAATACTTTTGTGTTCGCAGTTTGTTATTAAAGCCAGTGGTATAACGGATATCCTGACAGTTTACAGAGAGGCTTTCCAGTTTGGCTAACTGAGCAACAGGGCTGGAACTGCGTTAGAAGCATTTCCTTTCTTGTTAGCACCAGGAACGTCCGAGGACTTATTTTGAATGATGTATGCCAGTATAGCTAACAGTAATTAAATCGAGCTACGAAAGTGAATATTTGGGTTAAATATTAGATAAAACTTCCTGGTAATAAGATACAGTGGGCTGTGGAATAGCCTGTCTGTGGAAACAGTTCTGCATGCAGTTTTAGAGCTCAATTAATGTATTTCTGTGTTGGCAGAGAGAAGGCCTACTCTTTTGATAATCTGATACAGCATCTCTAATTCTTTCACCTTGGGTATATTAATACTGCACATAATTAAAATCGGATCATGATAAATTAACTGATTTGCCCTTAGAGTGATCAAAGGCCCTTTTGGCCTCAGGGTTCGTGGTAGCTGCGGTTCCCCCCTCCCTGCCTCCATTTTAATCATCCCTCTGAAATGTTTATTGGAAAAAGAAAAATTTCCAGGAATTACACTCTGCGAGTCACCAGCTCCTGAAGCTAGTGAAGTGTAAGGATGCCCTCTACTGAGCATGTGCTCAGAAATTTTGTTTTGGAACAAAAATTGTCCCCTGCTGGGTACAGAAAGCATCTTCTGAGGTGGCTGTGTGTCAGGGCGAAGTTGACCCTTTCTAACCTGAAGCATAGCCTGCAAGTATGTGATGAAAAGTGAAAAGTAAAGATAATTTACTCATAGGAGTTAAAAAAAACAAACCAATAGCTCAAGCATCAACTTTCCAAAGAAAGGTGTAGCACAATTCTGGAATCCGGTCTCCTGAACGTGATGAGAAATATATTCAGTGATGAAGGAAAACTGATGACGAGAGGTTCTAAATATATTAGCAGTAAAATATATCACAGTTTCTGCTGAGAGCTTTTTAGGCCTTGTAATGATGTTCAAGAGGAACACGATAATAAGGCCGTCTTGAAGTATGGCGTGCACGAGTAGATTATTCTACTTACATGTAATACTTTAACATTTTCTTTTTGCTGTATAGTTAAGTCTGCCAAACAGCTTGTGGAACAGACCACAGCACGTCAATAAATGTGTGTATCCATTAGCAGAAGTGAAGTCTTCAAGAGGAATACCATGTCAGTTGGTTTGTTTCTGAAAAGATTTGGGAATTCAGAAGAACCATGAACAGCAATGGAGAGCTAGCTAATCCTGTGCTGCCAGTTTAAATCAGATCAAAATTTCCTATTTCTTTCTTTTCCGTTAAGGCCAAGTCAGGGCTTGTTTTGGTCTCAAATTGTTGGAGGAGATTCAGCACCATCTTCACTCCCTCTACAGTCTCTTCCCCTTAGCGTACAGAGTTTGAGAGAGCTAACTGGCCACTTTAAAAACAGATGTGTATGCTATGAAAAACAGCAATATCTTGGTGACGCTAATGGTGAGGGTTTTGTCGTTGAATTAACCATATAAATAATTCAGTGTGCCTGAGGAAATCTGGAAGATGACAAGCTCTGAAATATATATTAAAAAAAAGTACTGAATTCTAATTAAAATTCATGCTTATGGCAGAGTTTTCTCTTACAGAAGGTACATTTTTTCTAGCTCTTGTTTTACTCAGCTGAGTCTAATGCAACTAAGTGATTCTGTAACAATTTTCTTCACTTCTTCTGTAATGGTACAGTATGGCCGGAGAAATGGGCTCGTAGGAACCTCATGAAGGGCAAGGTCCTGCACCTGGGGAGGAACAACCCCAGGCACAAACATATGCTGGGAAACACTTTTTTTTTTTATCGTGAGGGTGACTGAGCGCTGGAGCAGGTTGCTCAGAGCGGATGTGGAGTCTCCATCCTTGGAGATATTCAAAAGCTGTCTGGCCATGGCCCCGGGCAGTTGGCTTTTGGTAGCCTTGCTTGAGCAAGCCGTTCCGTGATAACACGTCCAGATAGGAAAACAGGCAAACATGAACTAGAAACAAATATATTCTGATAGTAATCGATACTCTTTCATACAAAGAGTCAGGTATTTCAGAGCAACAAAGTAAATAATAGCAGCAACGCAACTATGACTGCAAACGGTATGGTGGTGTATGAGCCTTTGACACCAAACAGCAGTGCCCAGGTTCTGGCTGCGTATGCTGAACGGATCTATAGCTCAGTTCTGCCTTCGCAACAAGCGGGATCAACTCATTGGCATAAGGTAAAAATATCCTAACTACTGAATCCTGCCATCTGGGAATAAATTCGTACAGGGGAATATAGCCATACGTTATGAGTACTAATGTTCCAAACAAGTAAGTCATGTGTATATTTATCTTACGGTGTATGCCTGTCTTTTCTAAATATTCTTGTAAGCATCTGAAAGTGTGCAGGCCTGAATTCACATAACTGCATAAAAACCTTCCTACATGAAAGGAATCATACACAGGTCTCTCCCTGGTATTGAATGGAGATGTTTCTAGCCTCCCAGGTCCTGAACTGGCAATTCAGAGCAGTTTGATTGCCTGCTTGATTGTTTGTGAGATAACGGTGAGATTGGCAGAGACAGGGTAATTTACTGAAGATTGCAATGTCAGGCTATATCCAAAGGGGCTTGCGAGCATAAAGATGTGATTCGCATGACTGACAGGATGCTGAGAGATTGATATGCCAATTGAAAGTTCACGGTGTCATCAGAAGCGTTCACTCACAGCAGCCCATAATCTGCTGCATGATGCGGTCATTACAGACATAACATGTGCTCGCCTCTAATAACAGGTATAGCAAAAATATGGTGCAGCTTGAACAGGTAAATGTAAATTTGTCCAAGGGAGAAATTTATATCCTGTGTTTTGCTTCTGTTATTTCTAATGTGTTGATAGGATTCTCTTGACTGGTGGTTGTCCGAATAAAAGAACCGAGGGGACTAAACAGCGGGCAGTTTTGAGTTCATAGCTGTAGAGGTGTCACAAACCAAGAAAGAATGCAGGATGCTGACAAAAAGTTCTCGAAGCTTAATAGAAAAACTGCCCTGAGTTATAGTCTGAAGCTAATGGTGTCCTTACAAGGATTATATAAAGTGGATGGAAAATGGACTATAGCAAAAAAAGAAAACTCCTACCGCCACGTTGGGAAGGATTTCAAGATGAATGGAGCTCTTAATGTGAATAGGCGACTGACCTTAAAGCAATATATAGCTCTCGCAACAAGGTAGTTTGTCTAACTTAGATTTCCTTAGAGGGATGAATGAAACATTGTCAGCATACCTTGGCAATTTTGTTTTTAAATCAGAAACAGTCATTTCAGGTGCACACAATCCATTGGAAATACAAGCCTAACTGTAAAGTAAGAGAGCTTTTTACAGGTTTGCGTTTGGGTTAGGTTTTCTTTTGTTGTTGTTGTTGGTTTTTTTCTAATTATCACTGTGTAGGGTAATGTCGGTCTGTTGTGCATTTGAAAATCCTGAAAATACATGAGCCATGATCTTACTCTAAGGTACTTTTGTCAACTAACCTACTGGAATGTTCTCTCTTGTGTATGACGTTCAGTATGTGCCCAGGCAATATTTGTATTCAGAAGTCAGATTAATATGCCTTGAGGAGTCTCTGAAAGTTTACAGACCTAAGTAGATTGCAGCTTGAATGTCTGATTCTTGCCAGAGTAGATGAATCAAAATCTAAATTGTTAGAGACGATATTTTAAAGTAAATGGCTATTAATTTCTAAATTACAGTAGAACTCCATTGAGAGAATATATTTCAGTTAAATGATAATACCAAAAGAAATGATGATGCTAGAATTTGTTACTCTGTGTGCTAAAAATAGTCAGTTGTGATTTATCTAAGTATACAGATCATCTCCCCACTAAAGATTCCACTCTATTTTCTGGTGTTTAAATTCTAATTTTTGTTAAAAATACCTCTGAAGAAATATTCTTGATGGACAACCTAATACACAGTGTAATGATGGAACCCGCCAGCTTTGTGATTGAGCCTTCCTTATGCAAGCATGCAAACAGGTTTGCATTCAGATATTTATGGGAGATGGGAGTTCCAGCGGCACTTTCCCGTTAATTGCCAAAATGGGACATTGTAATTTTTATTTTACTTAGGTAATGACAATTTGCTCTGTCACCCCCATCCGCTTCCCTCATCTCCCCAAATGGAACAAATGAAACTAAACAGCATAGCTCGCAAGACTCTTGTAGCCCAGCAAGGAAATCTAAAAACTTTGTAAAACAAACAGCTGGAAAGCTTCACAAGAAACCACAAAACAAACAAACAAAAATTCTTGTACTCCTTCCACTATTCCTTCTTCCTAATTCCAACCCTTAACAGATTTCTTTGGGATTGATTCTCATCTAACACCGGTTTAAATTAATTTTAGCAGTCATGGTGTTTAACGAGTGTTCTTGAGAAGGTCTCATCCTCATTGCGTTATTGGTTCAGTTACCAGTTTTGTGGTGTAGAGACGTTATGAAGAGGAAGCATTAACATTTTTTCCCAGTGCCTTAAGATGTCCATTAGATATATGTTGCTTGATAGCACGGTGCAGCCGGCTGAATCTTGATGATTCTTACCTTTCAGATGGCTTGGTTGACTGCCTAGACCCAGACTGCTGCCTCCAGTCTACTTGTCAAAATAGCCTGCTGTGCCGGGGCTCGCGGGATCCTCTTGACATCATACAACAGAGCCATTCTGGCTCACCAGCTGTGAAGTCATTCTA
The DNA here is from genome assembly GCA_013398225.1 of Steatornis caripensis. NCBI lineage: Eukaryota > Metazoa > Chordata > Aves > Caprimulgiformes > Steatornithidae > Steatornis > Steatornis caripensis. The sequence continues at coordinate 151,118 of VZSC01019991.1, read as the reverse complement.
TGATCGAATCAAGCTCTTGGTGGGGAAGGACAGCACTCATATCATCCCAGGAGAAAATCCCTTCAACAGCAGGTAGCAGCTATAAATGTGACACTGTATCTGTGCACTTGCATTGTATGGGAAAATTTGTCCCAGAGATTTTATTCATGTTTCAACATGAGATGCTGCTTTCAGGTACTTTATGTGGTTGCACCTCAGGCATCATTCCCACTGAGGGCACTCTGTTGCAATTCATGACGTGGCCTTTATTTTATAACACAGAGTTTTATCCGCGTTTTAACATATTGGCAACACCTAGAAGAAGGTTCCTGAGTAGGAGCTTCAGAGGTTTGTATTTCATGAAGACTGCAATCTAGAACAAGGGAAAATGCCACCTAGTTTCCAGTTAGAAAGAGATAGCATGTGATTTAGTGCCATTAACACAAGTTTCAATAATGGAATAGCATTTCAAATTCTTTTAAAGATACATTAACTTAGGGGAGTTTAGTATTTAGTCCTCAGATAAAACTGTTTTACTTACGTCATCAGTACACCTGACTAGGTTTTCGCTGTCTTTTTTGTTTTCTTTTTCTGTGTCTGTTCTTCCTACGATTATTAATTATATATTTATAATGAATCTAAAATCCAAGACATCATTAATTGATATTTGATGCCATTGTGCGCTTGCAAGAAGAGTTCTTACAAGAGCCCTATTACTTAAATGTGTCTCCATGAAGGGATGCAAAGAAATTGATGAATACGTTAGTTATGTTCATATTGCCAAAGTTAAAACTGAAGAAAGAACTTTATTTGAGGTAACGCCCAGAAGATTGGACTTTGTTACAGGAAACCGTTTTTTCCATCAGAATTTCATTTTAGGCTTACTGGGTGATGTGGAGAAAGTCACTAAATATTTGTGTGTAAAATGAGGGTCATGTGTCTGGATACAAAAGACAGGTTGCCATTGCATTCATTCCTATGATGCTCAAATAGCACAACAATTTTCATATTCTGTCAGAAAAGCTCTGTTGAATCCTACTCTATGTAATACAGACTTTATTCTGTTCTATAAAATAGTCTATGTGTCCACACATGGAGCTGTTTAGAAAAAATGAAAGAAAATTGTTCTGTTTTCATTTAAATTTGTTGGTGGGGGGCGTTTCTCATCAGTTCTTCAGCTCTGTAAAAATAAAATGAAGGAATTCTTGCAATTTTCTGTGCTGTTGCATGAAAGAGAGAAGCATACATGACGCTGAATAATTTGTCCAAAAAGCAATACAGGCTACACCATAAAAAAGCATGTAGTCCTCAGGCTGGTTGGTTACAGTATATGTATATGTTACAGTCAGCAAAATTTCCTTGAGCAAAGAGGAGCAGGCAATTTCCTGTTCCATATTGTATGCTAACCAGTGCTTGAGCTGTTGGCTCATTAAGCCACCCAGAATGAAAATGAGTGTGTGCCCTATATCTGTATTCCACTATCATCTGATAATGTTTAGTTGTGTTATTAATATGATCCAACACTGTATTCCTAGATCTTGAAGTATTTTATAAAAGCAGGTGATTATCAGTCCAAATTTCTAGATGAGTATAGTGATATGCAGACAGTCTTGTGCCATCCAAGAAATATTAAAAATTCTATTAGCAATAAGCTGTTTATGTATGGATATGGGTTGGATTTTTGAAACAGACGAAGAATCAGAGCAGGAGCTGAGCACTTCAATCCTGAGGCTCCTTTGAAAAAATCCCATTTGAAATCTTAGATGTTTTAAAAAATATCTTTTCTAGGGTTCCTAGAGTCTTAGTTCCATTTTATTCATCTGAAGTATGTGGTGTATTTTAACGTATCTTTGCAAATGGTGTATTAATGACATTCTAAAATTGGCCTTAGCCTCTAAGATGTGAAGGTATTTTTGAGAATTCTACAGCTCCGCTGTTATTTTTTGGTACCGATTTTAGGCAAATCTAATGTATAGTGTCAAACTGAAAGTTTTAAAACTAAGGATTTTGACTTTTTAAACGTGCCACGGGGATAGAGACTGTTTCAGGTATACTGAAGCTGCCATAGGCTCAAGAAGTATCTACCATGAAAGATCATGGCCTTCCTCTTTGCTTAGCTCAACCTCTTATTCCACTGGAAGAGAAGAAAAAGAGGGACAAAATAGTTGTTACCATTTTTTCCCAGTACTATTATAAGGAAGTTATTTCCTACCCTGCTAAAGCAGTAAATAACAAAATGTATGGATTGCAAAATTATTTAGATCTCCCTGATCGTTTTTGTACAGAAACAAGACGAAATGAAGTTTTCAGGGGAAAAAAAAATAGCTACGTGATTTCACATTTAAATTCCATGTAAAGAAAAAAAGGATTTTATGTATTAGCTTAATTTGTGTTACACTTCTAAAAGATTACCAAAAAAAGGTTGTCCTATGTGTGACTATTTGTCAACATAGTACTTCTTATAAATCCGAATTTTAGCTACAGATTGTAATATCCATTGTGTTACATGTTTTGGCATTTTAGAAATAAAAAGAGAGATTATTGGCCAAAATGTTCTTATTCAATTTATTTCCTGAAACAATAAAACTGAAGGTAGAAAAAATTAAGTCATAAACATTCTTAGTTCTCTTCTACCATATGATTATGTCTTTCTAAATGTGCTTTCTGCACTGTTCCCCCATAGAAGCTTGAGTGACGATCCTCCTACAATTATTTCTGTGTGTTTGTAACATAAAATAATTCAAGGAAAACAAACAATGCCAAGACAATCATCTTAGTCCAATGTATTCCCAAGTAGATTTTCTCAATGGGTATTGATTTCTATTCAATTCCATATTCTGTTACAAAATGGTGATTTTGGAAACAAAATTTGAGCTGGAGGGTCAAGAAATGGTTGAAAGTTCTAAGAGAAAAGGAAGAGAAACGGCTCTTTTCATTAATTAGTGTCTTTTTTATGTAATATTGAAGAAAATATTACACCTTGTTTGGAATAGAAATAAGAGGAAGTAGTTGTTAAATAGCCAGTATTATACAGTCAGAAATGTACATCCCAGCACTTTGAACGTTTCCGTGTTAATAGAAAAGACCTGAGAACAATCCCTGGTATCACTAATGAAAGCAGATGTTCTCTGATACTGGGGTGATGCAGGCATCCTAGCTGTCCCAGAATTCAGCTGCGTTTTCTCAGTTTTCAGCAAAACACCGCTCGGTTTAATCCCCTTGTCCTACAGCTCAGACTGGGTCCGGAAGCCTGTGGTGTCAGGGTGCTGGGGCTGTTGGTGTGCCTGAAGCCTGCTAAGGCTCAGGGGCACGGAGTCCATTCAGAAACAGGGCTTTTCCTTTTCTGGCTCTCTCTGTAGCTACACATGAGAGTTGGTGGCTCATGCTGGAAGCACCTGGTGCTGAAATAGAAATCTTTTCACCTGGTACCACAGCAAAATGCAATTTAGTAAACTCTGAGATTATGGGTTGCAGCAGGATTTAATTCTCTCCCTGTTTCCCAGGATCACCTTCTCCTTTTCCATCTCCCTTTCACCATGCAGCTTCCCCAGCTACCAATCTGCTTCTCTTGGGGTACAGGGAAGGTGGAAGGGAAAGGAGCCGGGGGATGGAAAGTCCTCATCAGCTGGGAGAGGAGGGGAGCAGGAGCAAACGGGCCATGCCGGATAGCAGCAGAGCAGGGAGAAGTGGGGCTCACTACTTCCAGTGCTCAGGAGGCTGAGAATGCAGGCAGGCGGGCAGCAGCAGTTTCTGCTCACTGTGCGCTTAGCAGCAGCAGAGCACTCTCAGAAGGAAAAAAGGCTGACTGTGCCTCTTACAGGAATAACCAGTCTTCATCTCTTTTAGGTTAAGCAATGTTGCTTAACCTGTTGGCTAAGAAAACTCTTTATTTTGCCTGTGTGAAAAGCTGGCCTTAAAGCCAAATCCTTTCTCCTGTTGACAAAGTGAAAAGCAAGGATTACAAATCGGGACCAAATGCAGTGTACAAACATCAGCCACTCCCTAAGGTGAAGGAACATGAACCTTCATTTGGAAAATTGGTTGTAAAAAACACAGGTACGGCATTACACCATATTTTAAAAGTGTAGTAAGCATCCACAGACGTGCTGTTGTACCGCGAGAGGTTTTAGAGAAGTGCCCAATCATCGTTTCAGCAGGACTTCAGGGTCACCGTCTGGGCTTGGCTGAGTGCAAGGTAGATTTCTACTCTGCAAAGACTCATTAGACAATGAGACAAAGCCTCGTTACGCAAGGAAGGCACTAACTCCCATTCTGTATACACAGACCTCACCTCATAGATAAGCATTTTCTTGATTTAGGTATATAGAGAGAGCTGGGCAATACTGTAGTATCTTCGGTGTTCCAAAAAACTTTGGAGTAGATTGGGTTTAGAGTAAATGAGGCACAAGCGTTCCACTACTCAGTTTATAAACAACGCATCTTTGCTTTTGTAACTAACTTTAGTAATACCTTAAATTATCTTTCTTTTTCAGTCTCGTGTCTCTTATAAGAGGCCAAGTGGTGACTACAGATGGAACTCCTCTAGTTGGGGTCAATGTGTCATTTGTCAAGTATCCAAAGTACGGCTATACCATCACTCGTCAGGATGGCACGTGAGTTCGCCTGCTTCATTGAGTACCTTTTTCGTATCATTGCTGATTAACAGATGGTGTGATCTAATGGAACCATGTGGTATCATGCATTGCATTCCTCCCAGGGCAACGAGCTATTAAGTAAACACAAAAGTAATTTTTCACATGGCATTTTGAATACTAACTGCAAGTAAATATGAAAAGGCTGACTTCTGATAATAATGTGTTAGCAGGCAGACTCCTTTGAAATAAATTGCTCTGTATCTATGAAAACATTTGCGGACTACAGTAATACCCAGCTGAGACCAGAAATACTTTATTTTAAAATGCAAGGCAGGCTAACCCTGCTAGGAAAAAAAAAATAGTAGTATCATTATAGAATAGTATATTTTGTTAAAAGTTCCCTTCTGCCTCTATTTCCTTTTGAGTTTCTGCAGGGTAGAATGTAATCAAGAGATTCTAATTGAATATATTTAGACAATTTCCCGCTGTGCAAAAAAGTGCTTTTTCCCCCTTGTATCAGCTGATTTGAAATGCACACAAATTCAGATAAACCAAAATCAATGTGTCGTGGTTTATCTAGTTTACTGGCTGTGGTAACTAAAACAGTACGTCTGTGACCCATGCATTGTAAACATTTGCCATTTTACCGTGATCTTGCATGCAAACAATTGAATTGAAATAATTAATATGAGTCAACCGAACTATAGGGAGTATTTCATTTCCACATTTCCCAGAATATTACTGTTATAATAAAAGAATAATGTTGTTGATTTCAGTGGTTTAATAATACAGTAAATGGTGAGCTGAACTATATTTAGATCTTAACAGATTATTGAAATCATTGAGTAATTTGTTCCATTGCCAGCGTTTACATGAAACAGCTGATATCTACTTCTGCTGTCAGAACAACCTAGAGTTATTTTACTCATTTAGGCCAGATTTCACAACGCCTGTGCAGCTCCACATTACTGCTGTGATTATGTGGGAGGTTGGGAGTAAATACCTAATCTCTCTGAAAAATGATAGATTAATTGTCCTGGGGACAGGAATCCTTACCTTATTTGTAGAACACAAACAGCAAAACTGTTCATTGCCATTCTCTTACTGATCCCATTACTGATCATTTGAAGCATGACACTTAAAATATACGTGTTGCTATAGGTATACCTATATACGTATTTCATTAGCCAGGAATGCTATTACTGGAATTATTTAGTCTTGTCACTTCTAAAGCTCACATTTTTCTAGGTTTGACTTGGTTGCAAATGGTGGAGCATCCCTAACCTTGCACTTTGAACGGGCCCCGTTCATGAGTCAGGAGAGGACAGTCTGGTTGCCGTGGAATAGCTTCTATGCCATGGACACGCTTGTGATGAAGACAGAGGAGAACTCCATTCCCAGCTGTGATCTAAGCGGCTTTGTCCGTCCTGATCCAGTCATCATTTCATCACCACTTTCAACTTTCTTCAGTGATGCTCCTGGCCGGAACCCCATTGTACCAGAAACCCAGGTAAGAACAGTGTGAGTGAAAAGAATATAGAAATCGGTGGTCAGATGCTATGCTGACCTGAGCGCATACCACAGAGCCACCATTTGTCCCCTGGAATTGCTGTAGCAAATGCCTCTGTAGAATTGCATTCATTCTGACAGATACCAGGTTTTCTAATGAGGTCTGCAGGAGATATCCTAGGTTTATGTCACCCAGACACATTTATCTTTGACTACCTTGCCCCTTCTCATTATCATACAATATATCAAGTATATCTGTGTATTTCAGTTGACAGCTTAGTTGTTTCAGGAGAGTTTTGCAAAGGCTTGGTGTGTGCTACTAACCGCGGGCTGTGTTCTTGTGTGTTATTTAGGACAAAGGAAAACTCTACTGATGCTATCGTTTCACTACTTTATTCAGATAGTCTTCACTTTATACTAACTGTTAGTGGAGGTTGCGGGTTCTTATGCCTGTATTTCTTATGTTCTCCTTGCATTTTACCTTGCAATAAAACTGCTTGTACTTACTTGCGCTTTTGCCAGCAGTGGGCTCTTAAAAAGCAGTGTACACAGATGCCAAATAATTATTTGTCCAGAAATGTCAGCTGAACTGCATCACTGCACTGATTTGAGCATAACCATTCCCGGTAGTAGAAAGTCTTAAGTTCATCAGAATATGCTAGGAGATAATTATTCTAAAAAAATAACAAAGCACTCACGTAAAACATTTGATCTTTTTCCTATTCAGGTTCTTCACGAAGAAATTGAGATTCCTGGCTCTAGTCTAAAGCTTAGCTACCTGAGTTCCCGTACTGCTGGATACAAGTCCTTACTTAAGATTGCCATGACTCAGTCACTTGTGCCGCTGAATCTAATCAAAGTTCATTTGATGGTAGCGGTAGAAGGGCATCTGTTTCAAAAGTCATTTCAGGCATCTCCCAACTTGGCATATACATTTATCTGGGACAAAACAGATGCATATGGTCAGAAGGTTTATGGGTTGTCAGATGCTGTAGGTAAGTTAGCATATACAAGCTCCAAAACTTGCCAACCACCACCTGTAATTCTTGGGGAGAGAACTGCAAAGATTTCTTATGGAGAAGCAAACATAGACTCTACAGTTCTTGTCTTCCTGACACAATTTGCCTTTGTATTGTGTTTCTTTTGTGCATTAAAGATCACGTTCAGAGGGTCTGAACTCCAACAGCATGCCTGTGTTTCCTCATTGGTAGCTGACGTAGAAGGTTTAGCCCAGACAATGGGGAAAACTGGCCACAGGAACTTTGCTGAAACCTAGTCCATCGCTGTGTTTTTATTTTCTTTCAGTTAACAAATGAACCTCATGCTGGACTGGCTGGCATTCTTCAGTGCATTTGGATTTTCATGCATGTTGTTATTATAGCCTCTTGTAGTATAATACATTTGAAATGAAAACGGTGTTTTTCTAGTGCTGTTCAGTCTTGTAGTTCTGTAGCTATTTTCAGTTCGCTCGGTTCTAGTGGGTGGGAAAAATCAACATAATATTTTTAAGTTTTCATTCTCATTTGGGTATCAGAACAATTTTGATGCAGCAGTGCCAAAAATGGGAGTCACAGCTGTGCCAGTGTGGAAAGAAAAACTTATTTTAAAAACCTTATTTCTTTTCTATATTTCCTAAAATTTTCTTTACTGCAGCTTTCTTTTCTTACATTATTGCATAGGATATTGCTTTCCTGAGTAATGCTTACTTACTGTACATGCATGCTTAAAAGCACACGAAGTTTTCACTGCTCCTTAGTACACGGTATGTAAAATGAACACACTAAATAAATGGTGTGAACATCTGGCAAAATAAGAGTTTGATCTTGTCCTGTTATCTGATAGAATAATTCTATTATATTTCTAAAATTATATTTCTTACTCTCCTCCCACTAAACCAGTCACTTCCCAAAGCCAGCTATTCAAAGTGATCAGATCCCTGCACGGTACATGTGAATGAAGTTTCAAATCTATGTCTAGTCAAAGATCTGAATTTAATACTGTAGAATAAAAGAGAGGAATATAATCACTCCATCTTCTTGAGGGGGCTGGGGAACTGGAATGATTTGAATGTGCTCTGGACGTTTAATCCAGTGTTTGTTCAGCAAGTACATTAGATTTGATTTTATTTTGTTTCAGTTTCTGTGGGTTTTGAATACGAGACTTGCCCCAGTCTCATTTTATGGGAGAAGAGGACAGCACTGCTACAAGGATTTGAACTAGATCCTTCAAATTTAGGAGGATGGTCTTTGGATAAACATCATGTACTTAATGTCAAGAGTGGTGAGTTAGTTAATTCCGTGTGTTTTCTGTACTATATGGAGTTGTGTCTGTGAACACTTTTTGTTTGCATTATATTTACACTTTCAAAAAGCGCAATTTTTCCACTTTTTGGGTTTCATCTTTAGCTCAGTAAGGTATGGGACATGTTTCAGTTGTCAGAAAATTTTTGTAGAATTCCAACGATTCTTTTACCATTCTGCACAGCATGTTTATCCTCTATTCTGTTGTTCGTTTATTGCTCTGTAATGTCTTTCTTTCTGTCTTCCTTCCCTGTTTTTCTGGTATTAACCACACCCGTTCCGGGTTCCTTTTGTTTGATCTTTTTCCCTCTAATCTGAGATGGTGCTTAAAAGGAGTATGAGTCTGTGACAAGATACTGAGTCTCATGTGGCTTTTTCTTTTGTCGCTTGTTTGGTCTTTCCTCACTTCTCTTTGTCCTGACATATCCTAAGCTGTACGTTCCTTGTCTTCATATTTTACCAGAGGCTCTTAGGGAGCTTACCGTATATTTCGTTTGATCCCTGTAAAGTGTTTTCTGCCGTCTCCCTGTTGATCCCTGCATTAACAAATTGCAAAGTATATTGTTGCTCAAGAGATCGAAAGTAGCGTTCAGAATCGGCAAGATCAGGCTATTTGAACACACTTCAGGTGCTGTGCAGTGGATCAAACACTCTTGAGATAGCCATTTGGATACTGCATGATACTGTTGTCACCGGTGGGGAGCCAGTTACATTAGGATAATACAATTGCGTTTCCAAAAGAACATGAGGCTAAAAGTTTCCGGACAGATTTCTGCAATCCTTGATACACTGAAAATCTGTCATGGTTTAAAGCTGGGCTGGCTGTTAAACGGACGACAATCACTCTGTCAGAGAATCCACTCCCTTCTTGGAGCAGGGGTCTGCCTTTTGGACAAATAATTTGAAAAGCAATGCTTTCTTAAAGGCATTTCTTGAAGCCTAATAAAGATCCTTACCAGTAGCTTCCCTCTTGCCTTTCACCACTGATCCTTAGCAGCCCTTCTGGGAGTTTCATCTTTGTCCTATCTTTTTCGTTTTCTGGGCTATTGTCTTCTCTGGTGTCTCCATTTCTCATTTTTCATTTTCCATGAAAAAAAAGCGTGAATGACTTAGAGGTGGAAAAAGAACAGTAAGGTTGGCACAACGTTCCTAACAAAACATAACAGAGGAAACTGGAGTGAGAGGATTCAGGGACCCAAAGAAGGAACGTGTCTTCCCCTCTGTCTGCCTTCTCACTTTTGCTAATAAGACAGTCTAAAACACTGTGCCAGGCCAGAGAGTTGTACGGCACTGTTTTCTTTTATAGTGAATACCAAAGGACTCTGGCTTTAGGTTTGGGTCTGTGGTTGTGTATGTGTGTGGTTTTTAACAGAGAGTCTTCATTACACCTTTATTTTTACTACTGTAAAGCTCTCCCACTCTTTTTGCACCGTTGAAGAACGAAATGCTGGAGTCATTTTGGTGTACAGTCCTTAGCAGCAGCTCTTGACAAGAGAATTACCTGAAGTCCCCTGCAATGAATGACGATAATAACCACTTCTTCTCGTCTTTGTTATTAGGTATATTGCACAAAGGCAATGGAGAAAATCAGTTTCTAACTCAGCAGCCGGCTGTGATAACCAGCATTATGGGGAATGGGCGCCGAAGAAGCATCTCCTGTCCTAGCTGCAATGGTCTGGCAGAAGGAAATAAACTTCTGGCGCCTGTAGCACTGGCAGTGGGTATTGATGGAAGTCTCTTTGTTGGAGATTTTAACTATATTCGGCGTATCTTCCCATCCAGGAACGTTACTAGTATATTGGAGCTGAGGTAAGGTGTTAATCTTGGCGCTTCATTTCTATAGCCTGTGCTCGAATCAGCCTTTACCATTACTTTTTATAATTTTGTAAAACATTGTCACTTTCAACCTATTTAAATTCCAGTGGAGAAATGGGGCACAGAAATGCATAGCTCAAAGTCTGTAGCTTATCAGAGCAATGGCTATAGAGAAGGACTAAAGAGTACAAAACGACTTGTACAAAAAGTACAAACCACCTTCTTCTGTCCTGTTGGTGATCATTTGATACAATCTCCCCTCAGTACTATACATCATGTAGTTTTGTTTGAAAAGTAAAGAATTGACTGCCCTTAGGTATTGAGCCACAGTGATCAGCAAAGGTCTTACAAGGTTACAAGGAAGGTTTTCCTATCAATGGTTTTGAGAGCCACTTTCCCGCTTCTTTCCCGTACTCATAAGTCTATTTCTGTAGGGTTGGCAAGTACAGAGTCACTTGGCATCATCAGAACTCTTTTGAAGATTGTATCTTTGTCCCCTCATCCCTCACCGCCCCCCCTCTCACCCCAACATTAAGATTTGGTCACTTAATAGGGAAGTCATGAGTGTAGAGTGTACCACTTCACCCGTTTCTGTTCCATCTCCTTTTTTCATTCCTCTAGGAGAGGCAAGAGCTATTGCTTCAAACCGTAACTCCTGTAACTGGACCTTATAATTAGAGTACATAATTATAGTTGAGTATTTGCAGAAAAATGAGGAAAAATAGCTTGCATTGGCTGTCTTCTGGTACTTCTGCAGCCCACTCAGGCAATAGGATTAGTGCTCTTGTAAATTGGGTATAGCTGCAAAGTACATTGAATGAAATTAGGTCATTAACCTTTATTTTAATAATATGGCAAATAACCAATTCCTCTGCATCCGCTTTACTTTTAGTTTTTAATTAGTGGGGAAAAGTGCAAAATGATTGGACTGTTAGAGAATAGGAGGCCTAGCTCTATTTTACACCTCTCTTCCATTCATGTCATTCTGTTGATGTCACTGTTGTGAATTCTGATTTATATAAGAGAAAAGAGATCCTATTCAGACCAATTCTAACTCTGAAGTCACTCTCTGACACCTACCTCATACACCATCAGGCTGCCTCATTATATCTTAAAAAACCAAAATCATAGATCATCCAGTGCTTTCTGCTAGCAGCTCAGTATAAACCACAGCAGGTAGCTGGTATGGATGTGTGACCTGCTATAAATATTTATATCAATATACACTATAACTCTGCATTATATAGAATATGCTGATTTTTTTTTTCATTTGTTCAGTTCTGTTGAGCTTTCTAGGAAGTAGGACTACAGCTTCATAGGTGAAGAGAAACATTTTCAAATTAGAATACTTAATATAAGGTATTTATATGCACCTCACTTCATAATATCAGTCAGTGACAAAGTTTCCTAGCACACCTGGTATTTGTTGTCTTCAAGTTTGCAACAGTATTAGTCCGAGTACTTTGCTTTCTCTCTCTGCAAGAGAGAGCTTCGGCTTTTCAGCACCTGTGAGGGAAAACAGGAAAGGACATCAGCAAAGAAACAGAAGACGGACTTCTCAATCTGCTTTTGTCCACTTTCTCTTTTCTTTTATGAAAGTCTGTTTTCCATAACGTAGTTTCTTTAGCTTCTGTTATAACTGTTGGCAATGAACAACGAAGCTGTTGTGTTTTGGGTGCTGTTGGACAGCTGCAAAGGACTTGACACACCGATTTTTAGGATTTGCAGTGATGCCTTTTGCCCCTTGTTCCTTAAAGGGAATTAAGGTCCATTCCAGCAAACATCAACTATAGCAGTAATTGTGATTCAGTGGTCGTCTTAAAATCTGTATGAGTTACACGGGTAAGAGTTTGAAGATTTGAGCCATTTAAGTATGAAAGAGAACAGAGTATCAAGTAGCTTGAATAACATTGCAAGTAGTATGTCCATAAGTATTATAAACTTAATACATTACTTTATTTAGATGTCGCAATGGGTGTAATTTTGGATCTACGTAAGCCAATATAGATCTCGAATACCTTTATAAGACGGAATATCCCAGTGTGCATATTTGCTTCACACTGTCCTTTATGAAGGTGCCTGATCTCAGTGGCTAAAAGGAATTTTGACTGAAGGTGTCGCATGTCACGCTTAACGTTGGTATTGCAAGTTTGGGGCTGTGCGTTAGTGCTGCAGCTCAGGGGTCGTGCACCTGCTTGTTTCATTCAATGGATATTCCTAAATGGAAATTAGATAAACACAGTGAAACACTGTGGTGTGGAGGATGGATTAATTTACTTCTGGGGAAGTAGAGGACACTTCTCTTTTGAGTATGTGTCTAGACAGTAAACTAAGGATCAATTAATGCTATATAGCTCCCATTGCACAGTATCTTACTGCTCACTTAGAAGTGGTTTTTTGCCATAAGATTTGCTTTGATGGGCTTAAATAGATACCAAGTAGCATCCAAACTTGCTTTAAGCAATTACTTTAGAGACTGAGGGGAGAGGAAAATAAACCGTATAGTAGAAATTTGTTTAGAAACAGCCAGTTGGAAAACTATTTTGATTAAAGAGGTTGCCTCCAACTGGCAGACAATATCCGAAGCCCAGTGCTTCCCCCTTCCCGGCTCTATATTCAGAAAACTGCCAGTTTCTCTCTCTCCTAGCCCACAAGCTACACAGATCTCCATGTGAAAACTGTTCCAAGGGTCCAGAAAGTTTCCTGTAACATATATGGGGGGCGGGGGTTGGGGGCAGGCGTACCCTGCTAGGGAACTAGCTTGCAACTCTATCGCTCCCCATCCATTAACCAAGCAAGGCTAGTGCTGAAAAGGGATATCTTCTCCTGTGTCCTTTTGTAAAATAAAACAAATACTATGTTTGCTTTACCATCTATTCTTCAGCTAACTGTTTGTTCTTTTTTCTTCTGTTCCCTTTCTATAAAGAAATAAAGAGTTTAAACATAGGTAAGACACGAGCTCTTTCCCATATAATTTGATATGGTTTGTTTGCTTCATTGTGTTTGCTTTTTGTGTTGTGCTTCTTGTGTGATGTTACATTCTTCATGTACCATATATAGAAACATTTTTATGTGCTAATTGTGTGTTATAAATATGATGAGCGTTAGCAATTATGAAATGCAGTCAAAAAACAACCAAATAAGTTCTGACAGTTATTAGAAATTTCTAGTAGAATGCAAGTATAATGAACCCCAACCTAACTTCTGTATAAGCACTTCTCCCTGCTGTCTCTAATTGGTCTAAGTGGTTGAGGTACACTACAACAGCAGTTTTACAAATGTTGGGAAGGTTCACAAAAGCACTAATGACTGCAAATAGGTCAAAAACTCATTTTCCAGTCATTAATGATTTTCTGAACCCTCTGTCCTTTTTCATAATTTGGTTTCTATTTTCTTTCATGAAATACATTTAACAGCCAGCCAACCTGTGCGGATGGTTGTATGCAACCACTAGATGCAGTCACTGTGAGATTCATGAGGGAGGCATAACCTTTCTGGACGTTAGGAGAAAAGATTTTTCATTGTCTCACCTGAGCGCTAGGCCTTCTGGATGGCAGCAGCATAGGAAATGCTTGTACCTTCTTCCGTGCCACACCTGGGACGGGGAGATGTTCACCCTGGAGAGTATCAAGGGCAAGAACAAGAAGAGCTGTTACAAACGATTCCGTAGTGTCCTGTGCATCACCCTTTTAAAACCATAATCTCCATTTCTGTAATACAAGTTAGATGCAAAAGATATCTGGACTAAACAGTATAATTTTGCCTTACATTTTGGTATAGCAAGTGTAACTCCATTAAATTTTCTCATCCTGATGAATTCATTCACAGTTTGCTAATGATTATTAGTGATGCTGGAGGCTCCTCGTCTGTAACTGTAAGCTTAGTCATTTTTCAGATGCTTAGAGATTTGCTCTGGACAGCTTCTTCTTTTGGTTAAATTTAAAGAAAAGCTGTTGTCGCACTGTTGTGAATTTGGTGCACATATGAGGAGAAGAGGGAGGACAGGCTAATCCTGCCCATACTTGCTGTCAGGCACCAGGCTCCCTCACAGACCCCAGAGTAAGGCTGCGTGTGGTGGTAACTGCGGCATTCACCAGGGAGGGCTAGAGATGGAGACAGGATCGGCAGAGGCCTCTGAGCAACACCGAATGGCATGGAAAATCTTTTAGAGCAAGGTATATTCATTGGCTTCCTGTAATTCGAATAAAAGATTACGATGGCATGGAGCAAAGAGAGGCTTAGATTAATTAATTAATTAATTGCTCAGATGCCAGTTTGAGAAATATTTACTACTCATTTATAAAATACATCCCTGTTTGAGGTAATAATCTAGTAGTTTCTTCGGGGACACGATGAGTGCATGTTGCCTTTCACGAGTTGTCTTCTGCCAAAGCCCCTCAAATAATATATGTGGAGAGCCTTCCACTACGTGTTCCCTGTGGAGCTCAGGGAAGAGCACAGGGACGTGCAGCAGGTCTGCGGCTCCAGGGGCTTGCTCCCTGCTCTGGAACAAAAGCTCATGACTGACCCCCTGGCAAAACTGCCCTGAGGGAGATTCCAGTGGAGAAGGGCAAGGTGAGCCACTGAGGTGACTGCAGGAGAGGGGAGGGAAATCAGCCCATGTTCTGCCATTACTCTTTACCCTGACTCATACCTTATCCCGTCCTGGTAACAGTGGGACATACCCGAAGCTAGCTGTGGGCAGAAGGGAAGCAGGGGTGTGATCACCCAGGAAGGCAGGCAAGGCTGGCAAAATCACGTCCGAAAAGCAGAGAAGACCTTTCCAGTCTTGCCGAGTGGCTGCTGCTCCGTGCCAGGCAGCTCCCACCGCTGAGACCGAGCAAGGCCTCTGCCTCAGGCAGCGAGCCGCTGTGGCCGTGCCCAGCTCCAGTGTGTACCTGCCTCGGGCCTCCTTGTTGGGCCGAGGTGGGGTGCCTCGCGGTTCAGAAGGGCCAGGCCAAAGGCACTCTGGGCGGGATCCCGCAGGCAGGCAGGGGCAGCAAGGCTGCAGTTGGAGCCCTCTGTCCATGGCTGGTGTGCCGCTGTTGCAAAGCCTTGAGCCTTGACCTGAGTTTGGGTGTATTTGTGGAGTACGGCACAACACTGGTGGAAGAGAGCAGAATTTCAAAACAACGGCAAAACGTGCAGTACTTGTATGGCTAAGATACTCATGGGACTGGAGAAGTCTTGTAAGTGGAAAGTAATATTTTTCTGTATGGCAAAGAAGATTGAGCTTTGTTTTGGAGGGGTGAGAAGGAACGTGATAAGGGTCTAGTGAGGAGGTGCAGTCTGCTGCTGGAGATAAGGAGAGGAACTTGGGGAATAAAGAGATTGCGCTCTAAGCTCAAGCATGTCACTAGTCTCCCTGCATAACTTTGTCTACGCCACTTAACCTCTCTGTGCCTCAGTTTCCTCCTCTGTAAAATGGGTGTAATACCCATCTTTTTAAAGTTCTCTGAGATCCATGCATGAAATAAACCTGCCAAGTATTTTATGTTTGTTGTATTTTTTTTCATCTCTAATTTCTACACTCCTAGACTTCAGCAGATGGTATTACCTCTGCCACCTGAATTTTGATCAAACCAATCTCCTTCCTGCTTTCTACAGTTTTAGAACAAACTCTTCTGTTGACCTAAAATCACGGCATGTCAAAGACTGGCATAGAGGAAGATAACTGTAGAAAGTGATATTTTTGGGCCTGCTCATTCCTCTAAATCTGGTCAAGACCACATGAATGCAGTTGTCTTTGTGCTGCTGATAATCCGTCTGGCAGAAGTGGCCTTATTATAGTTTCAGCGAGTCTGATCAAGAAATGGCTTATGTCCATCATAACTTACCTCTGTGTATCCTCACTCTTGGAGATGGGCACTTTTGCCACATGAAACTAGGAGTGTGGATATTTGGAGGCAAATATCTCTGGTTACTGGTGAGTAACCTTCATTTTTTTTCTTCCTGTCTTCATTTGTCTTCTATGTTTTGAAACCACCATTGACCTTATTTACGCTCACCCATAGGCTCCAAAGGCTGGAAAATTCACATCACGCTTAAAATCCAACTAAATTGAGTTAAACTAGCCAGGCAAGATTTAGAAAATATCTCTGCACTGCAGTTCTGTGTGTGTGAATGTATATATATCACGAAGATTGACATTTCTCAATTTGCAGATGATTTGCTAAAGTACTTCCAAAATGTGACAATCTGTCAAAAAACATATATTTCGGAAGGGAAGTAGCTTTCCATATGAGCACCCATTCTAATCGCAAACTGAGGACCAGTTTTTCAATAACAGAAGGTTTGGAGTTAAAGTCAGACACTTGGGGTCTCTGGTTTTAGTTATATAACCAGCTTCATCTGCCATAAATAAGATTCTTGATAAGAATGAATGAGAACAAATTTGCTTTAGGAATAAATTTGTTATGCCTCTGCCTCCTATTTATACAAAACCTCACGAATCTTGTGGCATAATATAAGTAACTCAGAAGCTGATTCTTTGATCTTACTCCTAGGACTTCTGCTTTCAGGGGAAGTTAAACAAGGTGGCGGCTGGGGGCGGGGGGAGCAAGCAACAGCTAGAGATAAGCCAAAAAGAATTGACCTGGAGCAAATCTAAAGGGCTAAAGAGATGAAGAGGAAAGTCTGCTGTGCAGCTTTGGCTTATTGGTCTCTGCGGTGCAAGGTTTGGTGTAGCAAGATGAATGAGACTTAAAATGACAATCTTTCTGAAACACTGACCAGGCCTTAATCAAGTTAGGTCCTCAGATGGTAGTCCTTCAGACCCCACCTCTCTATGAAGGTGTCAGACTTTCTTTCCAGATCTCTCTGGGCCTGATGAGTATCTAAGCTCTGAAAGCCTGTGAAGTTTCTAGACTGCTCAGCTGTTTCTGTTCTATGCTTTCTTTTTCTCTAAAGCAACAATCCCGCTCATAAATACTATCTGGCCGTGGACCCTGTTTCAGGCTCACTGTACGTATCGGACACCAATAGTCGACGGATATACAAAGTCAAGTCCCTCACTGGCACGAAAGACCTAGCTGGTAACTCTGAAGTGGTAGCAGGTACTGGAGAGCAATGCCTGCCCTTTGACGAAGCCAGATGTGGGGATGGAGGGAAGGCAGTGGATGCAACCCTAATGAGCCCTCGAGGTAAAGTAGGAAAAGAAGCTGGAGAAAATGACTGTGTGAGGCTAGGCTGGATGTGGAAATAATTATCTGGCAATTAAATCACTCCTTGCTCGGTAACTTTTATTCTGGCTTTAATTACAGTGGATTGGCAAGTGTTCGTGCTTTGTTTGGTTAAAGCAAACTTTATTACCCCAACACTGAATGCTGTAAAAGGAGAACACAACACAAATTAGCAGGGTACCACTCACTCTGAGAAGCAAGCATGTAAACTGGGAAACAAATTACTGTTTGAGATGATACAGTCTTTGGGGAGAAAAACTGCCTGCTGTAGCTTTTTCTGAGCTTTTATTCTATGTATCTTTTTCTTCTTCAGAGGCAGAGGGAAAATAAAAGGGGTTTTGCCCTTTCTGGTTTCTAATTTCTAACAAAAAGTTTTCAGGATGACGTAGAGATTTGGGGATGTGTTTGCATTTAAGATTTTTTTTTTTTTTCAGATTATTTCATCTTAATTGTAAGGATGAATTGATCTGGTGTATTGCCAGGTGTTTCAGACATGTTTGGGTTTTATTTCAATGGTTGAAAATAACTAGCTGATTGTAAAAGCAAAAATGGAAGCTCCTGTTTCTTTGTATAAGTAATAGTTTCAGCTCATACATACAGAGTATATTAACAGGGCAGAGCTGCTTCCGTGTTTGAAGTTAAGCCTCTACATAGAAGTTAAAGCTGTATCTTCTCTCACTGCCTAGTAGGATGAGCACAGCAACCATTTGAAGACAAAATTTTTAGATCAATATTTTATTTTCAGCCCAAGAAATGGACAAGGCAGTGCGCCAAATCAAAGCAGGAAAGGCAAGTGAGAAAAAGGCTGCCCTCCTTCACAGCAGCATCCTTCTGTTCCTCCAAGGGAGCACACTTTCATTCTGTGCCTTTCCTCTCCAAGGACTCCCAGTGTGACAGACATTGAACCTTTCCTTTTTTCCTAGGCTGGCTACCCCCGTGTCTTCATCTGGAAACACCAGATGCTCTTCCCATATTCCTTATTGCAACAGGTCAAAGAATTAAAAAACATCCTGAAAGCATATAATGTCCTCTTAAGTTTTCGGAATGTTTAAAGCAATTTTAAAAGATTTCTGAAAATTCTTCACCCTCATTAGATCCTTCAGATGAAGAAAGCAACACCTCAAATTTCTGAGATTAAAATTTAGGAGATAACTTTTTTTTAATTGCATTTATGTAATATATCGTACAGACTTTGAATTTATAAATAAGCTGTTGCATTCGGTGGGCTCTTTGGCATGTTTTAGGGATTTCTGTGGGTTTTCTTTTCTTTAAAGTCCCAAAGGATGAACCTGCTTGATGCCATTTATTCAGCAGAACTACAAGTACTCGGAGGGTTCCAGGACCCGTGCTCAGGCTGGAAGGGAGGAAAGAACAGGGGAAGTGAACAAAGGTCACCTGTAAACTTGTTAATAAGATGAAGCCAGCCTTGAAGGTAGGAGCCTCACTGCTTCACTGATGCCTGGTTTTTGTATTTGCAGGAATTGCAGTTGATAAGTATGGACTCATGTATTTTGTTGATGCCACTATGATTAGAAAAGTGGATCAGAACGGAATTATATCAACCCTGCTGGGCTCCAATGACCTAACTGCTGTTCGACCTCTCAGCTGTGATTCCAGCATGGATGTCACCCAGGTAGACTCCTACCACATTTATTTTCTTCTTTCTTCTTTATTTCTCTGCCTTAGAAGAGATGGGCATCTATTTTGGATGATTGCCTGGCCACTTAAGAAATACATTATGCAGCACAAGATGATAGCATATTTGATTCATTACTGAAATGAGTGAACCATCCTTTTACTGTGGCTAACACAGGTTGTTTATGCAACTATAGAGAAATAATGTTCAGATAATGGAGTTACTGTTTTAATTGCCTGTTTTTCTGTAATTATTGTAGAGCTTCCACAATGTGGCATTCATTCTTCGCACAGAAACACAATTAGCCCAAGTTACCACTGCACGTAGCTTTAATATTTCCAAAAAACAAAATCATTGTTTGAAATAGTTGCCATTCGTGACTTGGTTTCATGATTTACGCTGATAAATCCCTCACTAATTTGCTGTTGTTACACGTGGAATTTTGAACACTAGAAGTGTACTTTTCAGTTACGAGTTTTACAGTAATAATTTGTGCAACTCATAGGTACGGCTGGAGTGGCCTACTGATCTCGCTGTCAATCCCATGGACAACTCACTTTATGTCCTAGAGAACAATGTTATTTTACGGATCACAGAAAATCATCAAGTTAGCATTATTGCTGGACGCCCCATGCACTGCCAGGTTCCTGGTATAGACTACTCTCTTAGCAAACTGGCTATTCATTCTGCACTTGAATCAGCCAGTGCTATTGCCATCTCACACACAGGAGTTCTTTACATCAGTGAGACAGATGAAAAAAAAATTAATCGGCTACGCCAGGTAACTACCAATGGAGAAATATGCCTTCTTGCAGGGGCAGCTTCAGACTGTGATTGCAAAAATGATGTCAACTGTAATTGCTATTCTGGGGATGATGGGTATGCCACTGATGCCATCTTAAATTCACCATCTTCCTTAGCTGTGGCCCCAGATGGTACCATCTACATAGCTGATCTTGGAAATATCCGCATTAGGGCTGTCAGTAAAAACAGGCCCGTTCTTAATTCTTTTAACCAATATGAAGCTGCATCTCCAGGAGAACAGGAGCTGTATGTCTTCAATGCTGACGGGATTCACCAGTACACTCTCAGCCTTGTTACCGGGGAGTACTTGTACAATTTCACCTATAGCAGCGATAACGATGTCACGGAGGTGATGGACAACAGTGGCAACTCCTTGAAGGTCCGTCGGGATGCCAGTGGGATGCCCCGCCATTTACTGATGCCGGATAATCAGATTGTCACGCTGGCTGTTGGCACTAATGGTGGACTCAAGCTAGTCTCAACACAGACCCTGGAGCTCGGATTAATGACATATAACGGAAACAGTGGTCTCTTAGCAACGAAGAGTGATGAAACAGGATGGACAACATTTTATGAGTAAGAATGTTTTTGGATATATTAAGCGTACATTTATTTTTCAAATGGTAGTGAGTAGGCCCTAAACTGATCCTACTGAAATTTGTTATAGGCTTTTCACTGATACAGAATAAGGCCGTTACGTCTCAGTCTAGTATGATACTGGAAATGATTAAGTGGCTTCTTGATTTCTTCAGTTTTGCCGGGTCCTTTGGGTGGTTACTGAACCACCTAAATTCCGGCTCACGGTTTGAGGCCAGTGGTGAAGCTCACCCACGTCCAGCACGAACAACTGTGTACCACATTCAGAAACGCGTGTTTGATTTACCAGATTGGGTCGCTGCTCTTAGTCCTCAGCAAGGCTGCCGATAACTGACATCCAGAGCAGCCCCCAGCAATCTATGGCTCCTACGGAGCTGCCTCTCTCTAGGAACCATAATGCTGCAGTTTCTTTTGGAACAAAAGTTATGTATCTTTCTGTTCAGACTCATATAGTACTCATGGTTGTTAAAATGTTGATTAACTTCTCTGATTGTTCATTCTTGAGACAAGTGAGGAAATTGGATCCCCAGCTATCTGTCAGACCCCTGGTGTAACTTCCATAATTTGTAGATAACCCGAAAGCACACTGGTGTTCATGAGCGTATAGATTAAAAAGACAGAACTTCCTCTTTAAATGAAATCCATCAGGGATGTAGTTGAAAAGAATATTAAAAATCTAGAAAAGACAGTCAGATTTTTATTAATAGTTATCCTATTCTTAGCAGTCTTACTGCAGTTTATTGATCAAAAGAATTTTAAAAATAGAAGCTAAACGACATATTGAAAACATATATAACTTTTAAGGATGGCAAGCCTGATGCCATATATTTTGTTTGAAATAGTTATTTAATGATTACTAAATGCCATTTCTCAAATTAGTGGGTAAAAGTATGAATAGGGCTTTATATTTAATTTTAAATTATAGGCTTATTTTTAAGTTTACAGACTAGCAATGACACACACCTCTTTTAGTTTATTAATGCATTCATCTTGGCCACCACTCTTGTTCTTTGTAGAGAAAACGTAACTATTGCAGGAGTAAAAAGAACTATGCTCAATCTGCGCAAAGCACATCTAAATCAGCGTTGCGCATCAGTATTTTGCCCAGTGTGTTTCGTTTCCGTAAAAAGGAACGCAGTGCCCTCTCGTGGTCCCCTGCTGATGTGGCCCTGGAAATTGAACCGCGGCGATTTTTCATCTAGGCTGCAGGTAGAGATGTGGCGGGTTTTTCTCCTTGACATTTTGCAAAGAGTATTTCTTTACCACACGTTAGTTACAAAAGTAATCCAGTTATGTGAACGCGTGAGGGTATTACCTGATGATTACAAGATCAAGTGAAAGCTCACTTGTACTCACTTGTAAAATCTCACATTATTGCGAATGAGATGTGGATGCCATTCTACGTAGATTTTTTTTGTTGTTGTTTTTTTCTCAATAGCTAGCTCAAGATTCAGATCAGAAGCCTTATAAACTAGTTACTTGTCAAAACACCAGTAATTATTTGTCGAAAAGTAAATAGCAAAGTAATTTAAAACGCTACATGAAAATCAAGGAAGCATTAAAAAAGGTCATCAGAAAGTTACAAGTTACAAAACTGGTATAACTGGTGGATGAGAATCACATGAACTAAGTTAGCATGATTTGTCAGAAAAATTGTACCACGATTCCTAAGTAAATATAGAAGGTAGGTGCTTTGATATCTGAGATGTATCTGAAAATATAATTTAATGTGTACGTAGCGCTGACGTGTTGGCTAGATTTTTTTCCAAGATCAAATAAGGAAAGATGCCCAGCCCTCGCCTCAGGTCGGTGGAAGTTATGTACCATATTTAGGTGTAAATAGCACAGCCTGAAGTGCTGACTTAGACGATTTGGATGTAGTAGCTTTTACTTAGTAACTTTGATGAGGCAGCAGAAATAACTTACTTTCTTCCAGGTTTGTACATGCATTCTCATAAGCATAGAGCCCGTAGATGAGAAGACAGTATAGACACTTTTTGCATTAAAAATGCATGTACTTTATAGTGCATATATAAAATAAACTATACGTGGTGACTGTTATCTAGGTTAGAAAAAAAAGCCATAAAATGTCATTTGCAAAGATGTTAAAAGAAGGTATGTATCTTTATACGTGCACGGAAAACCCTATGTGAGGACTCGAAGTTAGCTGTGTGCACTGGAGATACTCGTTACAAAATACCAGAAAAATAGGGGCATCTCCTTTAGGCTGATCCTAAGCAGCTGACTTACAGTAACTCCTTAATAGGCTTTGTCATCTCATGTACCCCCCACAGTTCAGGGGTTTATCAATAAGATTATGAGAATTATTTAAATCAAATTTACAAACCTAAACAATCACAGTCCACAGTCACTCAATACTGGTTTCTGGTTTCTATTTATTTTTCAAAGCAGCTCCAAGGGGAAAATTCTGTATTCATCATTATGCAAATTATTTTGGTAGCTCTAAGTTAATATCAATTGAAGATGAAAGAAACACTTAGCCAAGGAGCGTTTATAAGGACGACACAACAGTTTTCTGTGCCATTACATTCACGCATTCATACAGAGATAATCAATATCCAAAGTTGTTAATGTGGCAGCAGAACTGGTTTAAGCAGTAAAATACTATGTGAAGTAAAGTTCTTATGAGAAATTTGTTTTAGTGCCTTTATATCAACCAGACGTTGAAGTGCCGTGCTATCTTATTAGGTATATTCCTTTCTTTTATCTGAACCTGTACCCTGAAAATGTTCACAGAATTAAATTTGTGCAGTACATCTGGGTATGCATGTGTATATGCAGAGATGTGCATACACAAACTATTTTTGTGTGCGTATGCACACTCGGTATGTGTATTTTATAGAGAGTGACTGTGTACGTGCACGCAGTTCTTTTGCAGTAGGAACAGGCAAGGCTCTTACATAGTATAACAGCTACCAGCAGGCTCACATAGGGTAATTTAAGCTTGGTTTGGGGCATGAAGCACAGATCTTTGAAGTGGTCCTCAGTGGTATTCCACTTGGTCTTGGGAGCCTCCTAAGAGAATGCTGCAGTTGTCTTCTTGAATCAGCTTGGTCTTTTTAAGGGAGAGAAAATAGGGATATCTGTAAATGTGTGTGGGTCTACACCTTAGTTTTTAAAAGGGAGAGAAAATAGGGATATCTGTAAATGTGTGTGGATCTACACCTTGCCCTGCTCTGTGGTAAGTCACAAGCTATTGTCACTCCTTTCTGCAGTACTCTATATGTCACTGTCCTAGCTACTCCCACCTACAAGCTGTCAAGCAGTACACGTCTCAAACCTCAAAGACCAGAACGCTAGAAATAAGAATTGCATAAGATACAGAGGTGCCGTAGTATTGGACATGGAGCAACAGCCTTCAGTGCATTATCGCAAGCCTGCTGATGGGATGCATAGGTCAGATATTTGTAGCTATCTGAGAAGGTGACAAACACGTGCTCAGCTGTGTCTCACAGTTGAGCTACAGCTGTGTCTGGTGGCTCAGCACATGCGAGCTGGCCGTGTTCAGCTCAGAGGTGCGGGGCTGTCAGGCACCATCTCCAGGCTGCAGGCAAATTGGCCGACAGGTTCCATGTCTGCCCAGAGCACCGGTGGCTGGTGGTACCCAGAGCTGTCCTGGGAACTACTGTCTTGGAAACCTTTGCCTGCTTGGGCAGACTTGGTAGAAGTTAGCAGTATGTTAGCGAGTTAGTCGTGGGCACAGGGCAGTGCTGGTTCTTTGAGATACTGGGATTAAGAAAGCATCTCTGCCTTTGTAATTATGTTAGTAGAAAAGCTTGGGATGCAACTTTACTCTAACTGAAGTCAGGAATTCGAGTGTATCCAGAACCCACCCCATTTCAAGATATAAAGATTGCCTTACCAGATCTGATTCATCTAGCCTGGAGCTGTGTCATAGATTGTGATACGTAGTGGCTGCTTCTGAAGAAGATGCCAAGAAGTCTTAGGTCGATTACTATATTTTCCATTGCAAAATTTTTTTTTTTACTTCATTAGACTTGGGTTCATGTAATGAAGAAGAGCCTTATGTAACAATTTAATTCCTATATAGCTTTATTCTTATTATTCAGATAAATGTCTGAGTGTTGTATTCTACTAAGCACTTGCTCTCACATAATACATAAATTTAGAAAAAAACCCTCAATAATATGTCACTTCTAAATTTTGTAGTACATAGAAAGTTCCTGTTTTACTAATTTTAAATTCTTTACCTTTAAGGTGTGGGGTTTTTTTTAAATAGGATTTTATTGATGCAATGGATAAAGTAGAAATGCCTTCTTTATGCATTGGTATTGCAGTGTGTATGTATCGTTCAGGAGTAGACTTTTTATATGTCTAGTCTGTAAACTAAGTGGCCTGCAGATCCTCACAGAGAGTACTTTTGTATGTGTCACTTTAAGCCTGTCCATCACTTGCTTATTAACCCTTTTAATCTCTGCCATTGCTGATTTCAAAAATTGTGACCAGGGCTGGGAAACATGCCCCATGGCAGGGGGCAAACCACTGATTTCTAGAAAAAGCATTAGAATATTTTCATTTTTCTGTTTCTGTCTCTGTACACCCTCATCCATATTTACTTTTTAGACTGCCCTTGCACTTTGAACAGAGATTTCCAGTGAGTAGCCCACAGCAATCCCCAGGAATTTTTCCTGGGTTAATTAAAAACCCAGCAATGTGACTGAAGACTTTAAATTAATGCCTCATTTGCATTGCTGAAAATATATTTGCTGATGGGGAGTTTCACCAGCCCTTTTTCTGGATGTTCACCAAGCTCTGCGTAGTCACGCCGAAGCCACNTAATTAAAAACCCAGCAATGTGACTGAAGACTTTAAATTAATGCCTCATTTGCATTGCTGAAAATATATTTGCTGATGGGGAGTTTCACCAGCCCTTTTTCTGGATGTTCACCAAGCTCTGCGTAGTCATGCCGAAGCCACTCATAGATGTTTTTAGTTTCTCTTAAATAACATTGTCTCTTCTGTAATATTTGACACCTAAGTATTCTCTTCATCGCTCTGCTAGTTGCTAAACATACCAAAGCAGACCACACACAGACCCTTGGGGTGTATCTCATTATTAACCGTTGAGATTTTTGAAATTGTCCATTTTTTGTAGTTTTTGTTTTTCCTTGCTGGATGGATGCTTGACTGGACCAAGTTCTTTCCTCATCTAGAAGTTATGAGTACTTCTCAGTATTTTTTTGTGAAGACCTTTATATAGACTTAACCAGACCCCATTTCATAGATCGTGTCATCATATTATCTGTTATGCAATACCTTGTTGATATGGTAAAAAAATGTATATGTAAATATATATATACGGGTAGAAACTTGTGACTTTCGTTGAGAAAAATCATGGTGCTTAATCTTTATTTGATCCTGAACTGTTTCAATGAACACAATATGTTATTGGTCCCTTCTAGGTCGCATGATGCTTTGTTTTATTGATTTACTTCTTTGCCTAATACTTCCATTGGTTCTGGTAAGGCTTGTTGCTCCGCAGGTGATTTTTTTGTCCTTCCTTCCCAATATTCAGTTGAATGGGTGCAACCATTTGCAAAGGATTTGAAAGGCATATTTTATATTTGTACTAACTGAGGAGCCAATTTGTGTATTAGTTTTGAAGATACGCTATACAGATCAGGTGGCCTACTTTGAGGTTTCTGAATGATTTAATTGTAAAAAGTCATGTTGAAAGCACTGATTTTTTTTCATCTTTACAGCTAACCACAACGTACAAAGAACTCAGCTAGCTCGGAGATACTAAATGTGCTCCTCTTCTCTTCTGTTACTCTCAGGCAGTGCAATGGATTTACCAGTTCTCTTCCAGGCTTCCTACTTCCTGGATTTCTACGTTCGAAGGATGGCCAGTTGGTTTCAATCTCTACCTAAATTTTTCCCTTTATCTACACAGGACATTTTTTCTTGCCTTTCTGCTGTTTAGAAGTATGTGCCCTTTGGTAGCGGCTGGGTGAGAGACTTGCACGAGTAGAGAACTGCAGCAAGCAGAGTGTCAGACTGGAATACTGATTTTGTTTCAGGTCCCTATTTCTTGCCCTTAAGATCCAAGGGATTGCTTCTTTAGCATACGTATGCACACAAATAGACCACACTTAAATGCAAGGCAGAACCAGTATGATTTGATTTCAGGCAGCATTCCTTCTCTCCCTCCTCATCAGGCTTTATACCTCTAAATAAATTTAACTCAATAAACACGTGGAGAGCCCTTTTTCTTATATGTTTTTATCTGTATGCCTCTGGAGCACTTAATTCATCTTCTAAGGTATATTCTGAGTGCTGACTGCTGCCCTTTGTGCAACTCCAACCTATCCTGTGCTTTAACTTCTCATCACTCATCTTTATGAGCCAAAATACTGACCCCAAAATGCAGTTCAATACCACAGATAAAAGATCTAAATGAAATTATCATGTTCTGAAGCTGATGTCTTTTTTAGTCTCTTATGGCAAGTTTATTCCTTGACACGTCACTTAAGACCATGCTTAGTAGTTTCCATTACTACTACGATTGTAAATGTGCAGTGTGTGCAATTGTATATCGTAGTATCCGTCATAAGTTCACTTCCTAGAGTGAAATGCAGCTGTTAAAATACAGATGAATTTACTAATTATAGTTGTTTGAGCCAGATATCGCTCTGTATATCTGTAATAATGTGATTAATTAATTTAATATTTTAAAAGAAGCTAGCCTGGATTTACACTCATGTAGTTTAGATCAGTATCTCTAAAAATTATTATCCCATCATTATAGACTCTTTCAAGAACTGAGGAATAGGTATGTTCTTGAAAATCTGATTCATTCTAGGGTTTTTTGCACAAATGTGCATTATTAATACATTGGGTATTGAAATGAACATATATCCTTATGCTTTTTTGCTCTCACTAACTTTTCTATTAGCTATGATCATGAAGGGCGTCTGACCAATGTAACACGTCCCACTGGAGTGGTAACTAGCCTTCATCGAGAAATGGAAAAGTCTATTACCATCGACATTGAGAATTCTAATCGGGATGACGATGTCACGGTCATCACAAACCTCTCCTCTGTGGAGGCTTCCTATACAGTTGTTCAAGGTACCAAAGCGCACTTCTCAGCACATCTCCTAACCACACACACAACCTGCGAAAGTAATTCGTAAAAGATTTGTGTCATTAGTACACTCATGAGCAGGGGGAAAACACATAAGGTTTGCAAGAAAAACTCCCATAAAGCTCATTCCTTAAAATGACAGGTCTTCAGGACAGGTAAGAGACATTTCGCAATCATGCTCTGTGTCAAATGTGTACGGCCATTATCCGCTCGTGTAAGTTATTCCTGCCGTTACCTCGGTCGGTCAGGTTCGCTTAACTCACTTTCTACTTCTCTGTGTTCACTGAACAATTGGTTCCAACTTCAGTGCCACAGAGACGCAGTCTGGCTGCTGAATGTTCACTGCCTGGGTAGAGATCCTTGTAGAGAGGCTCACGTAGCCTCCTACTACTAGAAATTAAATCTTCCAAATCTATACACTACCATTAAATAAAATGTGGAACAATCAGGGCAGTGGGTGATCTTATGCCGCAGTTAGCACTTCCGAGAACAGTGTTACAGCCCAAGTATGGCAGGAGAGATCAGCAACAAAGTGGTTAAATGTTTGCGTAGAGCTTTCCAGCACCTTCCAGGCATTGCATCTGATGAAGAGAAAACAGTTATCAAAGATAGGCTGAAAGGAATTTGGTGAGTGATGGGGTTTCTTTAATTAAGATACAATGTCACTAGTATAAGAATATCATCATCGCACAATAGTGTCCTCCTGACATAAATGTCAACATTTGTAGACTATTATACGGTGACACATCTGGTTACAAAGACTTTATTTCTCTTATACCAGATGATTAATTATGTAGTTGCTGTCCTTGTGTCAGACAAGTATGGATGCTTTGGTGACAGCTGCACACTGTAGTGCTCCATCCTGGCTGAGAATGGACTTGGCTGTGTCAAACAGCTGGAGAACTGCACGGCCATAAAAGTACAGGATTATTTTTATAACTCTTCTCCGACAGCCAAAAGGCCAGGTGTGCACATCAGGCTACTGCACTTCTGGTGCAGTGGCAGGAAGGCAGGCAAATAAAGGACTGTGGCTGCCAGCTTGCATTGCTGGAGCCTCACACGTTGAGGATTTAAAGCCAAACTGTAATTCTGCACAAAGCCTCTGCCCAGAGACAGTTTTTAAACAGAGGGAAACAAAAAGGAGAGGCGCTTACTTCTTCCCGCTCATAAAGAGTCCAGCAGTCTTTTTTTTTTGTTTTGTCTTCTTTTTATCCTGGAGTTTAATGGTTTGTTGTTCATCCAGCAGTTCAGTTTTTGGGACTTTTTGTTCAAATTAGAAACAAATTACATGTTTGAAATACATCACTATGTATTTTGATTCACAATTAAGACCAAAGGGAAAAGATAATAAAATAAAAACCGGTATCTCTCTGCAGGCTCACTGTTACACTACTGTTCTTCACATGAATCAGTAACATCTGTAATTTCCACCATAGTACCACGTAAACGGTAATTGCAGGCTGACTTCATTTAACATCAACAGGAGTGCAATAAAAACCCAATCAAATTAAGCTATATGTTTTCTTTATGGCTGGAGTAGCTAAATTATTTTCTTTTCATTATTGCTGTAGATCAAGTGAGGAACAGCTACCAGCTCTGTAATAATGGTACTTTGAGAGTGATGTATGCCAATGGCATGAGCATTAGCTTTCACAGCGAACCTCATGTCCTGGCTGGGACTGTGACTCCCACCATAGGACGATGTAATATTTCTCTACCAATGGAAAATGGTTTAAACTCAATTGAATGGCGTCTGAGGAAGGAACAGATTAAAGGCAAAGTGACTGTGTTTGGAAGAAAGCTCAGGGTAAGTAGAATCTGTCATTGCAATAATGATCTTTTCTTCTGTGGGCAGAAAATTAATTTTCCATTTTGAAGGACGTCTTTCCTATTTTCACTTGCTAAAAATGTACAGCTCTGGGATTGTCTTTGGTATGACAATTTTTCTTCATTTCAGAGGTCGGTTAACTGCATGGGATCATCTGCTGCTGTCAGCTATGGAAGCTTCATTACTAAAAGTATTCCAAAAGGGGTTGGTAAAAATACCCAAAATATTGCTGCAAGTCACTCTGCTTCTGAAGGTGGAGGAGAAAAAAAAAAAAAATCCAGCCACTCACCATTTGTAAAAATGTTATGGCACACTTACCACAGTTAGTCCTGGGGAGCAAACACAATTACAGCTTGAGCGGTTACGTTCCGCTTCTCTAAAATCCCCCTACAGATTCATTGAGACAGGCATATTGTGTTTATTCCCTTTCCCAAATGGCACGATTGGAAAATAATTGCCATAATTACAAAGTCATAAGCATAGGATAAGACAGACACTCAGGTCATGTAATCCATCCCCTGCCAAATTAAAGATCTACTGCAGCCGGATTAATCCCACTCTGTGCTTAGCTGGCCTGTTTTTCACCCCTTAAGTACCTAAACTTTCACTGGCTGCTTCAGTGTTTACAGTTTTGGAAGGGCGTTGAGATACTGGGCAGAAAACAAATGTAGCGCTGATCAAGTCCTGGTTCTTTTAATAACTCTTTCAACATCATGGGACATCAGATACAGTTCTGTGTGTTCAATGTTCTGTGTGTTCTGAGTGCAATATACATAAACAACTACGTAGTAATTTACAAAAAAAATAATAAGACTGGGATGTTGCATTTTGGTATTTTCCTATTGCTCAACGTGTAAATCACAGTGTTGAATTAACAAGTCTTTCCTTATTCTCACAAATACAGAAACGCTCAGAGTGCACCTATTGGGGAGAGGGGGAAGGTTAGACAAAAAATGGAATGAGATTAGCAGCTAATCCTTAATGACTAAATTTCATGGCTGTGTAATTGATTTCTGATGTGTTGACCTGCAGAAGTTGATTATAAGTAGAAAATAGATCAGCTCTGCATTTTGACTAGGTGTTCAAAATAAAAATAAATAGGGCCCTGAAATGCAATTGCTGTAATCCTAACTCTTGATTCTCAAAATTTAATAGAGGTACTTGTGGTAATTAGCTGAAGTTAAAAACGTCTTAGAGCTGAAACCTCGCCTGAGATGGGTTTTCTTGCATCATGTTTATGCAAATCAAGACACTGCTTTATCTAGCAACACCTCAATATTTAATTGTCTGGTGTTAGTTCCTGTAACAATAATCACATATCCATTTAGCTCTTTTAAATGAAAATCTCTATGAGATTATAACAGGTTGAGTGGACTGGAAATGAAATTTTAAAATTAGGGAGAAAGCATAGAATTTATTTGCATCTCATTTATTCTAATTCATCTTTATAAATTGTTTAGTGAATGAAATGGAGCAAGTGTGTTGGAACATTGCGGGGAGCAGGTGGCAGGCAGGGTACGCTACGGCAGCTGGGACAGCTGTGGCACGTGCGGGTACAGACTGGGGGGCACTGCAGAACTAAGGCAGCACCGGGGTGACCGGTGAGAGAGCGTGCGGAGCCATCTCCTGAATACCCAGTTCAGAATCAACAGTTACCAAAACGGATTGTTATTGTGCGCAGTTCACCTCTTAGGGGTACTTACCAGACCCCATACCCCTTTTCTTCAGGTAGTGCTGCTACCTGTGCCCCCCAGCGCCGCTCGTCCGTGCTGTAGGCACGTCGCAGCTGTACGTGCCGGCCTGTGCAAACAAGCCTGGGCAGACTTCGTTCAGCCGAGAAAGGGAGACCTGCGCTTCACCTTTATATTATCCCACTTACTGCCCGCTGCTATTTTATGCGCCACACGTTCAGTGTCTTGTGGTAGTTTCAGATAAAGTCTTGATAAGATTCCCTCCAAAGAGTTTTTGTTACGGTGCAGCATCACGTAAGTGATTTTTGTTGCCAGACCTTTACCCGAGGCCTGAAGCGCTCGTCTCTGCTGCTGGTCAGCAGCAGCCAAGGGAAAACCAGATGTGCACGTAGGCAGTGGAACAAAAGAGGAAGAGCTTGTTAGGCAGTCTTCAGTCATTACACTTGTAATAGTGTTACTCGTGTTTCCAGGAAGAGCGGGAGTTAGTAATTTTGTTTGGGTTTCTGTATAATTAATATGACACAGCAGTTACACTCTCTGTTTTTACTTATTTTACAAATGAAGATGAATTTACTGAATCATCCAAGCAGGTGCTTCTTTGTTCTCCAAGTGGTGTTTGTGTGCGTGCGTAGCTATTCTGTGTAATCATTTAAAAAACCCTAATATTTTAGTTTTGTATGGCAAAAAACCTAGTAACCTTTATAATGTTTTCGAGAAAAGGGAGGATGTCTGGACTCGGACTTTCCTATGTGCAGATTACAGTTGCAGTTACTGTGATGGACGGAAGAAACCCAGAAATCCCAACTGCTTTATGAAGCTTCAGAAATTAAAAAAACCCCAAACAAACAAAAAAACAAAAGCTAAAATTTGGTTCTTAATCTTTTTGAAAGACTTTTCTTTTTTCTGTGAAGGAAAGGGTTTGATATGTCTCTGTCACCAGGACTGATCCTACATTTACACGACTAGAGTAACCGGTTGAGAAGGTAGTAATGTTCAATTTGGCTTCCCTGCTTTGTTTCTGTGACGATGGGAGAGAAGAATATTATTTCTCTTGCCAAGGTGTTTTAAAAAAAAAATACCCTATCTTTTCTTGGAGTCACAGGAGGAGTTGTTGCTGGGATAACCTTTGTGAAATCCTACAGGAAAGAGCTTTTTCTAATGATTGCCTACTGAGGAAATGCAAACTGTTAAAGAGCTAAATGTTATTAATGGAAAAAATTAGTATAATGAGCGATAATTTGAAATAATTATTTCTTTACAAACACAAAATTGTATTAATTTTAGATTTGCTTTCTGTATATCTGAATTCCTACAGAGGTAGTTGCGATGGGAATTGGGTTTAGCCCTGCCAGTGAAAATATCTCAGACTAACTTTTATGTCCTCAAGAAAGTCTCAGGGTTAATTTACATATTGTTTGATATGCAGTTTAATTTTGGGTAAGAGAAAACATTGCTTAATCAAAGCTACTCTAAAATATAAGCTGAAGAACAAATTCCCAGAAACTGATGAGTACTTTTTAAGTAGTCATACCTCTCAAATTATATCTAATTTAAAGACTTCTACTTTATTAATGATGCATCTACAATTAAATTACTTAAGAAGCTTTATCAGATTACAGCATTAGCCTGAATTCTGTGGCGTAGCCTACCGTGAATATATTTATGTATCTCCTGTTACAGCACTCTCACTAGAAGCCTCTCCATTTGGCATTCTTATGCACCTTTGATTCTGTTATACTCTTTTATTAAAAAAATAAAATACAAAAAAAATCTAGGACTGAAACACTTCATGCTGTACTTTGATTTGAAAATTATAACGGAAAAAAATGGGGGGAAAAAATGTTTAACCCTAATTATTTAAGACTTTTGTTTCTCAAAACTAGAAATCCATCTTTCCCAGCCTGTACGATCAGGATTTTTAATCAGAAGAAATGAAACCCAACCCAATGGATCAAATTGCTGAGGGATCTATTGAATATTTGGAAAGTAAATGAACAAAACATTACATGAATGAATTCATAAGCAGGGTGTTGCAGCTACAGAACCTAAGTGGCTAAACCTCAGTAGAGACACAAAATTATAATTTCTTCTATTGTTCTTGGAGTAATTGTAGGGAAAAAGGCTAAGAACTACTGATGGCAGAAGTAGAAAAACCACTTCCATGCAAAATCATTCATTTCTCTGCTAAGTCCTAATACTGCATGGTAAGAACTACGTGTGCAGTACGTCTGTCTGTTCTGACAACAAAGGAAGCCTTTCTCTGTAAGATTGCAGCTCCCATGTTGCAGGGAGATGAGTAAACTTTGAGTAAAACACTCGAAGTTACATATTTAAATATAGCAAGAAGTAGAAAGCAAAAGCCAGTTAATAGGAAGACGTCCTACACTTTTCAAAAACGTGAGGAAATTGAGTTCTCCGTTGTGCATGCTATTTTCACGCTGAAAATCCATAGAGGCGTAGTGCCCACTGCTCACTGAATGCAACCTTCTTTCATTCCAACAGGTGCACGGAAGGAATTTACTATCCATTGATTATGACCGGAACATACGCACAGAGAAAATCTATGATGATCACAGGAAATTCACACTAAGGATAATTTACGATCAGCTGGGACGGCCTTTCCTTTGGCTACCTAGCAGCGGACTGGCTGCTGTCAACGTGTCCTATTTCTTCAACGGGCGCCTGGCTGGGCTTCAGCGCGGTGCCATGAGTGAAAGAACAGATATCGATAAGCAAGG
Organism: Steatornis caripensis; assembly: GCA_013398225.1. NCBI lineage: Eukaryota > Metazoa > Chordata > Aves > Caprimulgiformes > Steatornithidae > Steatornis > Steatornis caripensis. The sequence goes on along the minus strand of VZSC01019991.1, from coordinate 117,316 downwards.
CAGGATCGTATCACGCATGTTTGCAGATGGGAAAGTTTGGAGCTACACCTATCTAGAAAAAGTAGGTGATGTTGTTTTAGCAGCTGACATCAGCTACAAAGAAACAGAGTACTATCTGGCTTCATTTTAAGCTCTGTACGTGGCATACACACCCACAAATTATCTAAAATTTGACGAACTCCAGCTGTTACGAATCCCTTTGTACCTGGCCTCAAAATTCCTTATTTTTCAATTTGACTAATTTTTAATGATAAATACTTTGTTCATGGTTTGTGTCTTTTTATATTTTCCTGAAAGTGGTTGGGCTGCCATATAATGGCATAAACTAACACAATGAATTGTACTTCATTAAGACAAAAATGCATGACTAAACCTGACAAAAGGTTCGGGCAGAAACAGGTAATTAATCTCTAATCATTATTTACGAAATGAAAATATGGTAATGCATTTTTACTTAGCCTCATTAAGACACTTCAATCATAAATTGCGTATTGTTTTCCATTTCCTTTCTTTGGATCTGTTGTTTCAAGCAAACCAGAGCCAATGTTCTCTTCTCAGTTTCTCACATATTTCACAGTAATAGTTGTGAATTACAACTGCTAGCAGAAAGATAAATCAAGTCATTTATCTAACTCCTCTGCATCCCTCCGACAAAAAAAAAAAAAAAAGTCCTACTGAAGGGAGGGTAGCTAATAGGCTGCTAACCTACACTTTCTCTGGAGTGCCAGCATATTGATTTCCAAGTAGCAGATCCTCTCACCTGGCAATCTGACAATATTCCTGAGCAGCTCTGTGCCCCTAACTAATGCATCTAATTCTCTTTGTGTGCATTTAATATTAGTGCCTCCTCAGTAAACTTTTCTTTAATGCCCTCTCGGAGGTCACGCGCTGAAAGCTAGTAACCGTGTATTAATTTTTTTCCCTATAGTCGATGGTACTATTGCTTCAGAGTCAACGGCAGTACATCTTCGAGTATGATTCTTCTGACCGACTTCACGCTGTTACCATGCCTAGCGTTGCACGGCACAGCATGTCAACTCACACCTCTATTGGCTACATTAGAAATATTTATAATCCTCCTGAAAGCAACGCATCAGTGATTTTTGATTATAGTGATGATGGGAGGATTTTGAAAACGTCATTTTTAGGTACTGGCCGACAAGTCTTCTACAAGTATGGAAAGCTATCCAAATTATCTGAAATTGTTTATGACAGCACTGCAGTTACTTTTGGATATGATGAAACTACAGGTGTCCTAAAAATGGTCAATTTGCAAAGTGGAGGATTTTCTTGTACAATACGCTATCGTAAAATTGGTCCTCTCGTTGACAAACAAATCTACAGATTCTCTGAAGAAGGTATGGTCAATGCAAGGTTCGATTATACGTATCATGATAATAGCTTTCGAATCGCAAGCATCAAACCCATAATAAGTGAGACGCCTCTTCCAGTTGATCTTTACCGTTACGATGAGATTTCCGGCAAAGTAGAGCATTTTGGCAAATTTGGAGTTATTTATTATGATATAAATCAAATTATTACTACAGCAGTTATGACACTGAGTAAGCACTTTGATACCCATGGACGCATTAAAGAAGTTCAGTATGAAATGTTCAGATCCCTGATGTACTGGATGACTGTACAATACGACAGCATGGGACGGGTAACTAAAAGAGAACTGAAACTTGGCCCCTATGCCAACACAACCAAGTATACCTATGATTACGATGGAGATGGGCAACTGCAAAGCGTAGCAGTAAATGACAGGCCAACCTGGCGTTACAGTTACGATCTGAATGGAAACCTTCATCTCTTGAATCCTGGAAACAGCGTCCGATTAATGCCTCTGCGCTATGACCTCAGAGACAGGATTACACGCTTAGGTGACATACCATACAAAATTGATGATGATGGATTCCTGTGTCAGCGAGGCTCAGATGTATTTGAGTACAACTCCAAAGGACTCTTAACAAGAGCTTACAACAAAGCAAATGGGTGGAGTGTTCAGTACCGTTATGACGGACTCGGCCGAAGGGCTTCCTGTAAGACTAACCTGGGGCATCATCTACAGTACTTTTATGCTGATCTTCACAATCCAACAAGGGTAACTCATGTCTACAATCATTCCAATTCAGAAATTACCTCTCTGTACTACGATCTGCAAGGCCATCTCTTTGCAATGGAGAGTAGCAGCGGGGAAGAGTATTACGTCGCCTCTGATAACACAGGCACTCCATTGGCCGTGTTCAGCATCAATGGCCTCATGATCAAACAGCTTCAGTACACAGCATATGGGGAGATTTACTACGACTCTAACCCCGATTTCCAGCTGGTTATTGGGTTCCATGGAGGGCTGTATGATCCTTTAACCAAACTCGTCCATTTTACGCAAAGGGACTATGATGTCCTGGCTGGACGCTGGACATCTCCTGATTACACCATGTGGAAAAACATCGGTAAAGAACCCGCTCCTTTCAATCTGTACATGTTCAAGAGTAACAACCCTCTCAGCAACGAACTGGATCTAAAGAATTATGTAACAGGTGAGACTTCATTACATTTCTTATAAATAACACTGGAGTTTGGAAGTTGATTTGGGAAGGAAATCAGGCTTCTCCTTCCTAGCCGTTTGCTGAATCCTCCCATCAAAGCTGGGCCTTTTTCTGCTGTGAGAAGGGCTGGCTAGTCCTGATTCTTTGATATTGCTCCTCCTCAAATGAAGGGCACTAAACGAGAAACCGCAATGAATTACTGGGGGGGGTGGAGAGGATTTGCCTAGATATTCAGTTTCAGAACAGCCATAGTGCTCTTCCTATTGAACTAGTACTGTATGAAGATGTGTTCGTTCTGATTTCCTATAAAGAAAAGTGAAGTCATCTACAAGAATAACTGGCAGGTTAGTTGCAGAATCGGGAACCAGAATTGCTCAGCATCTCTTCTCTTTAGGGCTGCTTTCAAAATTAAGTGCTGACTGGGCACATTATGAATTAGCACCAAATGGGTTTAATTAAACCTCTTTTTCCCATTTAACTTTTAATATGCAAGCAGTCTTTAGTTCTTAATATAAAAATCTTGATGTTTTCAAAAATTATTTCCTCCTGACAGACTAAGAAGTCTTATGGAATGTGTAGAGCTGAGAAAGAGAAACAATAAAGTAGTTTTGATCGCGTATGTTTGAATTGGGTAAAACTTTTAACCTCTTCTCTAATTAGTAATAATTTTTCACTTAGCAAGATCACATAGCACTTGAGCTAGCTGCTGCCAATTTCTAAAAAGAAAGGTAATTAGTATGTCTTCAGGAAAAGCTTTTTTTCAGAATAGAATATGCAGTATACAATAATTAGAGCAATGATATAATTTTTAAAAAGGAGCTATCTTCAATTTAGCAGTAATTTGAATTTCAAGAAAAGTGTGCATTTCCTTCAAAGAAAATCATAGCAAGTTCCCTTAGTACGTTGGGACCTAATCGTATGTGTAGCACACCATAGGTTCTACTGTAGCTGCTTTGCAATTTGAGGATAATGCAATTTGTATCTGATAGTGTGAAAATACTGGTGACTAAAATTACCTTGGGATCATATTCTGTTTTCCTAAGTTCAACAAAATTCCTATTTTCATGTACCGCTGTTAGATATTCAGTATCATATGATATTTTGCTACGTTCTGAAATTGCATTCATTTAATTTATCCATCCACTGGATGAAATCTAGGAAGATAATTGCATTTTGGTGTAACATACACCTTGTAGTCTGTAAAAGTACTTCAGTGGTGATGAAAATATTTGTCGTTCTATGGACTAAACAGATTATCTTGCACAAGAAGTGCTTATGGTGGCACCTCAGTTGTCACAGTTTTAAAATAAAACCCAAACAGAAACAAACAAAAAAATACTTCCCCGCCGCAACCCATTCTTACCGTTAACCCCCGACACAGCTTTATTCACAGGTTTTGCTGAAAAGGAATTCCTGCAGCAAGGGCAGTGCTGCAAAGCACATTCGCTAAGCAAAATAGTGACTACTTTGTATATAGGTCCTCCTCTTGTTTTGCAGAATTAGGGCAGCTGAAGTGAATTGTTCAGGAGATATCATTATACCATAAAATAAATTGAAGCCTTAAACAGGAACAGCAACCCTGTGCTGTCCAAAGCTAGAGGAAAAATATGGTAGGCACTGTGTGATAGGAGATACATACAAATACCTGCAGAGAAGCAGAATATTTTACTACTTATTTTAGTGTCAGAATGGCTAAGAAAAGAAGGCTTTTGCTGTCAAATGTCCACAACCAAGGACTATTACACTTTTTATGACGTAACATTACCTCCGCTACAAACGTTGGCAGAACAGGCTTTGCAACAGCAGGCAGGTGCCGTGTTGTAGCTGAGCATGTCCCAGAGGCCTGGACCATGCAGGCGCTCTGCGTGCCTGCAGGCAGCGAGCAGAGCCCGCTGTGCACCTGCCCGCTGCAGACACCATGCTTGGAGCGGTCTAAGTTCAGCCAGCGACCCTTGCATCAGGAGCACCTTGCCACAGTCATGTCTCTTTTCAAACATGGAGTTCGGCTCACACAAAGAAGTGGCAATCGCAGCATCAGGAGCCATCGTCAGCCAACAAGGGGAGAAGGCCGCTGGAAAAGACAGGAGAGATTTTTAAACAAAAATGGTCCAAATCAAGTGCCCGTGCTCCGACACTGCTGCTTATCTCCATGACAGCCAGAAAAGAGAAGCAGGAAACAGAATTGTAAAACGGGGTCATGGGCTTTCTTTTCATTTTGATAACTAAAATACGTCATTAGTTCTTAATGCCTGCTGAATCAGAATTACTGTTATTAATTTAGTTACTGAGCTTTTTCAACTAGGTATGAAGACAGAGCTTTACCGGTCGAACCCAGAGCTGGAACTTCCCGAAGCTCGCCCCAGAGCCGAGCTGTAACCCTCCCGCGCAGCTCCCGCGCTTCCATACTGGGCCTGGAGGGATGGGGTGGATATTCATGGTGCCTAAATTTAGACATCTGGCTTACAAGTGTAGCTTCTCGCTGCATTTAATGGAGCCTCCCGAGACCTGATGACAACCAACGGAAGTAGGACACAGAAGAGAAGCGAAGTATTTTCCCAGAGGACTTTGCAGATATTTTTAGGGGTACTAACCTAATAAAACATCATTTTACAATACAGTTTGTAGGTTACAGTAGCCACATCAGAAGATGGCAGAGATGGAACAAGTACTGCGTACAGTAAAAAGTTTGGATAATCCATGTGCTGTAATGGAAGAAGAATGAAAGAGGTGGTGTAGCCCTGATTGAATAACTATTTAGGGTAAATTTAAAGCAGTATTTCTTGTGCCTGTTCCTGGTGAATTACTACAATTCCGTGAAGTGCCATGCTGTAATATAAATTATGGGTTCCGCTGCTGCTTGAAATTAAGGAGGTCAAGGATGGATTTCCTAAATTTTTCGGTTTCTTGTATTTATTACACACATGTATTTCTCACTTGCCTGCTTATTTTTGATTTCTAGATGTCAAAAGCTGGTTGGTGATGTTTGGATTTCAGCTTAGCAACATTATTCCTGGGTTCCCTAGAGCAAAAATGTACTTTGTGTCACCACCATACGAGTTGTCTGAGAGTCAAGCATGTGAAAATGGACAGGTAGGCAGAAATATGAAGTTATTTTTCTTGATAAATCTGCCCCATTCTATGAATAGAACTGCTGGCTCTTCTGTAGTTACAGCAGAAGGCCAAGTATTTATTTCAGCGTAAAATGAAGTGAGTATAGCTAGGTTTTATACTAATGAACATATGCCTTTCTTGCCAGCCTTTGTTGTTATCATAATTACAGTGTCATTAGTTTGTCTTTTATTGAGTTCTTCTTTGATTAACAAGTTGTAACTCGATTAACTTGATTAGCAATGACAAAGGGAGACTTTGTCAGGGTAATTTATCATCTGTTGTACCTTTGGTAAAACCATCCTAATAACATAAGTGTTGCAATAAACTTACGCTGGTACTTGCTGTACTGCTAAGAAATGGTTCTACTTCTCACCCTGTAATAGGATTTCTCATCAATTTTCATAGAGGCTGTGGTTTGCTACTGCAGTTACTCCAGTTAACTTCAGTTACAGCGTTCATACTTCTTTGTCAGGTTAAAGTGGAAAACAGTATATGCATTCCACCTTTATAATAAATTCCAACCTATTTAATAAACTTGAAAAGAGTACTAGGCCAATTTAAAACTAAGGCTATGCTAGGCTCACTCATATTTGTGGTAACACGAATGGAATGGTCATATAAACCTAAACATACTGCTTTTATGGGCTTCTAAGTCATTTGAGAATCTAAATCCCCGCTTCAGGAATTGGTTTGGTATTTTGGAGTCCAAATCTCATCTATTTTCAAAAAGGCTTATATTCATAAGCATTTTAGTCATATATACTGGTTACAATCTCTGGGCAAAAGTGTCCAGAAGTTAAGTGCCATCTTTTAATAAATTGATTCTGTTTGGTTTAAGCTGTGATTAAAATTGTGCTAGGCTTGGGTCTTACTTATTCTTGTAACAGACATCATATAATTTGCCAAAATTGAGATACATGGTACACACATGCTACAAAGGGTGATTGATGAGAAGTATTTGATTTCGTATTACTGATAGTAAAATAATTCGCTAAATGAGTTTTTACCTGATTCTGAACGGGCTATGTACGGGGGCAGGTAACTGACTGTGGTCTTCCCATAGCATAGAACTTTTCACTGCATGGCTTTCCTTTAAAAAAGCAAAGCAAAGATTAGTACTGGTCTCTGAAATGAGTCTTTTCAAATCTATATCTTCTTTGGTGTTTTTTTTGTTCTGTTTTGTTTTTTCCCCAGCTAATTACAGGAGTTCAGCAGATGACAGAAAGACACAACCAAGCTTTCATGGCCCTTGAGGGACAGGTCATATCTAAAAGACTACATGCCAATATTAGAGAAAAAGCAGGTCACTGGTTCGCGACAGCTACGCCTATCATTGGGAAAGGAATCATGTTTGCTGTGAAGGAAGGCCGTGTAACCACTGGCGTTTCTGGCATAGCCACAGATGATAGCAGAAAGATTGCCTCTGTCCTTAACGGTGCTCACTACCTGGAAAAAATGCACTACAGCATCGAGGGGAAGGATACCCATTACTTTGTCAAGGTAGGCTCGGCTGACAGTGACCTCGTCACCCTCGCAATGACCAGCGGGCGGAAGGTCCTGGAGAGCGGAGTCAACGTCACCGTCTCCCAGCCCACTCTCCTCGTCAATGGGAGGACTCGAAGGTTTACCAATATTGAGTTTCAGTATTCCACCCTGTTGATCAACATCCGCTACGGACTGACCCCTGACACGCTGGACGAGGAAAAGGCAAGAGTGTTAGACCAGGCTCGGCAGCGAGCCCTGGGATCAGCCTGGGCCAAAGAGCAGCAGAAGGCACGGGATGGCCGAGAGGGCAGCCGCGTATGGACAGACGGAGAGAAGCAGCAGCTTCTGAACACGGGAAGGGTTCAAGGTTACGAGGGATATTATGTCCTGCCCGTGGAGCAGTACCCAGAGCTAGCAGACAGTAGCAGCAACATCCAGTTTTTAAGACAGAACGAAATGGGAAAGAGGTAACAAATTAACCTGCTGTCATCCTTTGCTGGATGAATCAGTAGTCGTAACTGTTATCTCCTCTCCTAAGGAGATGAAGACCTAAATGGGGGCACTAGGCTGAGCTACTTTGGGATAGTAAGTGGCAAAAGAGCTCATATTTTTTGAGTTAAATGCTACTGTTCAAGTGATTAAAACCCACATCCTGAAGTGGACTAAAGCCAGACTGAAAACTCTAACCAGACAAATTAAAAAGTACCCCTGAAATATTACCCACTTGTTCTGGGTCTAAAGAAAAAACAAAAAGAAGGCCTCGTATTGTATTACCTCACTCCATTCACACGTGAGCAAACTAAGAAATCCAAGTGGGCCACTTTCACTAACCAGCTGATGAAACACAGATGATTCAGACTGCTTGTTTGATAAATATCCAAGAGGTTTTCATTTAAAGCGAAATACAGGTGCATTTAAAACATGACTTTGGGGTGATTTGTGTGTAGCAACTGGAGGACAATGAGAATGCAAGTGAGAGCGCACTGGAAATAGTACAGAAAAATATATTTAAAAGTAACAAAACTACACTTGCACTCTGACCCTCCACTTGTCTGGCCTGAAGCTTAACTTATTCAAAGAGGGCAGAGTGTAAAGTTACATTCAAAAGGGTGGCTATAAATCACTACAAATAAATTTCATACTCTGTTTGTCTTTGAAGATTTCCATTGTGGACAGTATAACACAGTTACAGGGTGTAGTCTGTTTAGATTCAGTAGTTTGTTGGTATCAGTTCCAGTAGAGCTGTGGGCATTGTGTTACACTATTGCAAATGGGCACCACGTCAGATCACCCTGTACATACATCAGCCAGAAGGCACAATCACTGTTTCAGATTTAAAAATTATTAGTGTGTTTGTTTGGTCGAGAAACTGAGACAATCACATTACAGTCACCACAAACAAAAAAAAAGAAAAAAAAAATCTAATAAGAACTTTGGTACAAGAACTTTTTTGTAATATACATGTATGAATTGTTCATTGAGTTTTTATATTAATTTTAATTTGCTGCTAAGCAAAGACTAGAGACAGGCAAAGATAATTTATGGCAAAGTGTTTAAATTGTTTATACATAAATAAAGTCTCTAAAACTCCTGTGAAGTACTTGTCTTCCATTGTGAAATCTTTTAAAAATGAAAAAATGTCAGTGTCTCACTGTCAGCTAATGCACACGGCATCTTAGGTGTCGAAATGACTTGCTGTTGTTGTACCGTGGATCCTACAGAGAGCTGGTCCTTTGAGCTCTGGGTAAGCAAAGCCCTACATACGCAGCACCCAAAATTCTGTTTAGGGGACAGCAGAAAATTGCTGAATGCTTTAGAAATTCCCTCTCTGCACCTCACGGCTAGCAACCCTCAGACGGCCATGTTTCAATCCCGGAATTAGTTTAATTGCACTAAAGTAACACCCAGTTTGAAAATGCAGTAACATAGTATTAAATGGAACACGGAAGGCCGTGCCGTGAGCCAGGAGGTCTCAGTGAAATCTCTCTTCTTTCGGAGGTTGCTTATTTCTACTACATTTAAAAATTGGAGGTGAGATCAAAGACCCTCTCCTAAGCAAACAGTCACTCCTGATGCCGTTAAAAGGGAACCATCCATCAGCCAGAGCCCTGCTGCTTTTCTCTCATTTACGTATGTAGCTAGGGAGCTCTACTTAATTTTGAGAACAGTTTTGCTTTTGGGGTTGCAAATGAGGTGTTTAATGATTCATGATATCGACAGGGATGCTCGAGTTGATTATGGGCATTAATTCACTCCAGGGCATTTTTAAAGCAGAACAGTTCAGTGGCTGTGTTGTGTAGCACCTATAGCACTCCAAAAGTGTGTCTAATTTTTGCTGTGCAAACAGGAGCCAGCCCGTTCTGACCGGAGCATTACACCTACATGTTTGCCCTGTGCAGTGCCCGCAGTGGGAGCCCAAGCCCTGCTACTCGTCCTCTGAAGGATGAGTCTGGGTAGCTTTTTGGATAAAGTCCTGTATGTCCGCTCTGCAGATGTTGTTCTGTGCTGATGGACTTGAAGTGCTGTTACGTTACCAGACTGCTCTTTACAAGTGAAACCTCTGAAAGAGGTTTCTTACTTTTATTTTAATGGAAGCATAAAACATGAAATTGCAAGGTGGAGACACTTTTCACTACCAGAGCTTTTCTGGATGACCCTTGCCCTGTACTGGTAAGCTTCTCGGGTCATTTTTTGGAACGGAATTTTTCTTGCAGTTGAGAGGGTTGAAATGAGAACCTGCTGCACAGTCCCCAAAGTCCTTTATTCTGTTACCATTCTCCTAAAACTGAAACTCTTCAGAATCAGAGATTCTGCTACTTCAAAAGGAAACAGTTAAACGAAAAGTGAAATACCCTTTTTAATAGTAATTCTACAGGAGGAGATGTAACAGGTTTGCAGGGGATGCACTCCTTACCCAGCTCCTTTGCAAATATACACAAACATTCAAAACACAACTTTTGAAAGTGGTCCAGCCGTGCTAGCTAAATACTCACCAGAGACCATTTATCCAGGGCTAGCTATGGTTTCCAAAGCCTGTGTGCAACTTAGCACAGGCTCGGGGAAAGCCCAGCAATACCCTTGAGTTCTTGGGTCCAACCGACTCTCGTGCTGGACCCGAGGTGTCTGCAGAGCGAACACAAATCCAAGAACAGGCTTCTGGTTTTTTGAAGCTAAAACCAGATGGAGAATCAGCAGTAGAGTACGTTTCTTTTTTTCCTATTGAATTGCTTTGAACTGAAGGAATTTGGTATTTATAACCTTGCATTTCAGCTTGAAAAATCTGGTTTGCTTAGCCCAAAGCCTGGGACTTGGCTGTCGGCACGTGTCTCAGCACACGCTGCCCCTCCCTACCACTGGTGTTTTGCCTCTCGAGGTTGCAGCCCACGGCATTTTGGATGCGTGATGGCAGTTCTGCCCACAAGACGCTCAGGGGCACCGGCCTTTGCCTCCTCGCACTGCCTTGTCCAGCCCTTCCCTCAGCGGTGCTGTGGGAGCCTTCGTGGCCTCGGTGTGTCCCAAATAAAGGCACCAGCAGAAGCTCCTCCTAAAGCTGAGACAGACCAATAGATCCACAATACTATCATGGGAACAAATGTGGGGAAGGAAGCATTTAAACCCTTTTTTTTTATTATTCCTTTTCTACCTGGAGCGTAAGGGCTGATGCACATGCACGCTCTGGGCTCTGAGAATGCACAGAGCCAGTCTGAAACCTGCATGGGAGCCTGGCTCTGGTGTTGCTAGTTTTCACCTCCCATCCCTTGAGTAATGTAGCCTCTCAGAAGTTTCCTGCCTAAAACGAATGTGCCAACACCATTCTGCCCCTGTAAGTAAGCCCCTGATCATCATGTAGGACAGGCTCCTCCTTGCTATAAGAGCAGAAGAGATAGACATTCCTCATCCGCCCGGGACGTGACCGTAGCACCTCCTCCCAAGGTTCTCTCATGCTTGTTAGTCAAGAGTTTCCAGTGCAAGCAAGCACCAGCCTTCCCCGGGAATCCAAGAAAACCACATCAGAACTGAGTGCCGTTGAAAAATTTGCATTAACTGCTTTGTTATGTTATGGTATGTATACTTTCTGTCAGGCTGACCCTTTTGCCAACAGTCTTGCAAACACGTCTAAAGTGCTCAGCAATGATCGAACACAGGAATATGTTCAACATTCAGCTTTGAAGCTACAGCCCTAGGAAATTCAAAAGATAAAAGTTTCTGTCACCCTTTCGTACTGTTCTGTGTTCATCTGGTGATCTTGCATGAGAGCCCCATGTTAAGGTCAGTCATGTACTCAGGTGGCCTTTGTTTTAACTGTGCATCTGTTCAAAGGCGGGACTTTACCTTACAAGCTAAGGTAGGACGGCCTTACAGGCCCTGCGCCATCCAAGTGTTAAGCACAAGGCCCTTAATCTCAGGAAATAAATACAGATTTTATCTGCAAGACAAGACCTTCTGCAGCTATAATTTTTTGTCCAAAGAGGAAGTAGGAGTAGATGCCCCTGGGCAATTTTGAATGTGGGAATGGAAAATGGGGCTTTAGTAGTCAGATGTAGAGTGCAACGGGCTCCCTGGCTTTAGGTCAGCGGGGTAATGAAGAGGCACCAGGACCCCTCTGCATCTGAGTTTTTCTACCAACAAGGAAAGTTCCTTCTCAACTTCTCAGGTACAGTGTGCAGCGCAAAGGTTTCTCATTTACAAGGATTACTTAGTTCAAACCTTACTCATCGCGTTTGAAATCTGCCACTCCTCTGGAATCAAACTCACTTCTCCACCTCAGTGGCACCAGGCGCCAAGGCTGCACGCTCACAGGGCAGCTTAAGGCAGAGTCATCATCTGCCACAGTACAGTTGCTGAGGCAGCTGCAAAAGATGTTTTACTCACAAGATCTCTGAACTAGCAGGGAGAACTTACAGCCTTACAGTCACTTCCAGCCCCTGGAAAACTATGAAGGAGTGCTGGCTCTAGCAGGTGGCTCCGTGGGGCAGAGGCTCTTGGTGTTCGTAGGTACCACTATACATACATTATATGCTGTAAACTGCTTAAGTCCCTATCTAAACAATTCTGTCTCCCTTGCCACATATATCTCTCATCTCCCTAATAAACAGTTGTATGCAGTGCTCAAACATGACCAAGACCTGTAGAAAGTCAAATACCATTGCCAGTGTCAAAGCACAAACACTACCACCAAAACCAAATAAAAACCAAGCAGAAGCGCCGGTGTGATGTGCTGAGGTACTCAAGTCAGGCATTCAGCCAGATGACCCAGACAAGGAGATAGCTTGGGACTCGACCCTGCCAGCCTCTCCCACACATTGATTGGGTGGCTGCTAGTGAGCACCCTGCAAGCCGCAGGCCAGTCGACCTCTGCGACCACCAGCCCCAAGAGCCACTTCTTAATGTGGGGAATGTGGGGTTTGCATCAAGGCAAGTCAGTGCCCCAGTAGATGCAGTACCCACCCATGTGCTTCAGTTCACCTGCAGCTCAGCAGGTGCCACCAGCCCTGCCCAGACTTCCCCGCACCTCCTGCGGCAGGTTCTCTTTCCAGAAGTTTGGCAATAGCGCTTCAAAATACGTATCTAATGTAATAGCCTAGGCTTTCCCTTGTTTTCTTGTTTGTTATAATGTTTGTGTAGCATCTTAGCCTCTAGTGAGGATTTAATGGTTCCGCAGTTAGAGTCAGGCTACTTCTGTGGTGCTTCTGTGCCAAGGAAAAAAAAAAAAAAAAAAGCAAGTCATAAAGTAAAAGATGGTAAAAACACCATGGGAGAGAGCCATGTGCCAGCTTTCAGAAAGAAGCAAGTGAATGCAGCCAATTTATAAATCCTTAACAAATAGGATTTACAATGGAAGTGGCAGTTAAGCCATCGTGAGCACAGAAGGTGGCAGGCAGTATACTGTAACACTGTCCATGCTGTGTCACAGCAGCTCAACAGCATTGCAATTGGAGAAATTATATTTACAGAAGTTTTACATCTTTAGATGACAGCTTCTGGCAGGATTTAGTCTAATTTTGTGTTTGCATGTAAAAAGAAAATCTGCCAGCTGAATTGCGTTGGCTGTACTACTGCCTATTCTGCTGAAGCCCGGGCCTTGTGACTGTTTCAAATACTTCTCCCTCCCTAAACTTCATTAACTGAAGCAATCATGTAAATGAAAGTAAAATATTAGGAAATGTTCCTCAGTGCTATAAATCCGTAATGCAACTATCTCATTTCTAGCGGTCGGCAATAGTCAATGACTCAATAGGCTCTTCTTGATAAATCAGACTTTTTCATCTGTCAAAAGTTCTTCCTAGAGATAAAAATTAGATTTCTGTTTGCCTCTGTGGGCTGTTGTGATCTTTTTGAAGACATCCCCATCTTAATGCCTTGGTCTCTGCCCAGGTGGGGAACGCGGGCCATCAAAAAGCCGTGATAAAGCATCTGAGAGATGAGTTTTCACACCCGGCACAGCACAGGGCCCTTATTTATAAAGAAGGGGGTGGTGGGGTTGGAGGCTGGTGGAGGGCTCTGAGTCCAGCTCCTTTCTTTAGGTTTCACAGAGTCACAGGACAAGTGAGGCCAGCGGCTCAGATCCGTGTCCAGCTGGGTTTTGAATATCTTCAAGGATGGAGCCCACAACTTCTCCAGGGAACCTGTTCCAGTGCTCAGTCACCCTCACAGTAAAATCAGTATTTTTTATGTTTAACCAGCATTTTTTGCATTTATACCCGTGCCTGTTGCCCCTTCTCCTGTCACAGAACGCCACTGAGACAACCCCAGCTCCTTTGTCGTTACTCCTCCCTTTAGATGTTCATACACACTGATAAGATCCCCCCTGAGCCACCTCCTCTCCAGGCTGAACATCTCCAGCTCCCTCTTCCCCTACCGTCAGATGCTCCAGTCCCTTGACCGTCTTCATGACCCTTTGCTGGACTCTCTCCAGTAATGTCCAAGTCTGTCTTGTACAGGGTGACGCAGAACCTGACCCAGCACTCCAGATGTGTCTCACAAAGTGCTGAGCAGAGGGGAAAGGTCTCCTCAGCCTGCTGGTGATGCTCTGCCTAATGCAACCCAAGATGCGCTTGGCCTGCTTTGCCACAAAGGCACGTTGCTGGCTCATGGTCAACTTGTTGTTCCCCAGGTCCTTTTGTGGAGAGCTGCTTTCCTGCTGGGCAGCCCCCGGCTTGTACTGATGCTTGGGGTTTTTCCTTCCCAGGGGCAGGACTCCACACTTCCCTTTGCTGAACTTCATGCGGTTCCCGCCAGCCCCTCTCTCCAGCCTGTCCCCCCGCTGGATGGCAGCAAGACCCCCTGGTTTATCAGCCGCTCTGCCCAGAACCTCCCCCGGTTGCCATGACCCTTCAAAGGCAGTAAGGAACAGCCTGGCAGTGCCATCGGCCAGCTCCCTCAGCTCTCCTGGGTGCATCCCAGCAAGTCCTGGGGCCTTGTCCACATCCCATTTGTTGTTCCCTTACGGGATCCTGCTCCGCCGAGGGTAAGTTTTTCTTGCTCCAGACTTTCTCCCTGGGCAAGCTGAAGGCAGGTCGTACCAGGAAAGACCAGAGGCTGTGAAGGCATTGAGTATCTCGGCCCCTTCTGTGTCACCAAGTCCCCCACCGCATTTGACAGAGAGCTCATGCTTTACAGAAACACCAAGCGTCTGCGTCGCCATGTTGCCCTGCGCTGAGCCTCAAGGCAAATCACACAACGCCGCTTCAGCTGCAGGGGGTGGCCAGGAGCGCCAGCTCAGCATCTGAGCACTCAGCCCAGCTGCGGCTGTGCCAGCCTTCGCTCCTCCTGGCCGGGTGCAGATCAGAGCCGCTGGGCACCGCCAGGCACCACCTGGCAGCTCCGGGCAGCGAGGCCGCTCTCGCCCACCCCTGCACGGGGAGCACTGCCTGGTCCACAGGACGCGGGGCAGCTGTGCTGCCATGCCTTCTACAGCCCCGTTACTCTCCGTAAGCTTTGACACAGGTGAAGGAAAGATACTGTTCTTGGTTGTATTTGACACCAGGCAACAGCAAAACTCGCTGTAATTTAAAATTTATGCCTGTTTGCCTGAGGAAGCGGGTCTAGTTTGTCAGGTTTGCAGTTTGTGCTTCCACCATCCCCACTGACTGCTTCCACACACCCCCACCCACCCGCTGCTCCCTGCAGCCTCTGACAGCAGCAGGCTGGAAGATTTTTTGGCTGTAGCATCCATCTGCATTCAGCCACCAGTACCTGCTCTGAGATGTGATGGGTACAGGCAGCTGCCCTCTTACCACTGGCAGGAGAGAAACGCTGCCGTCCCTGTGGTCACGGGCCTCACCTGGCTTCACAAGAAGCCTCCTGCTCAGTGCTACGGGGGCCCTTGAGAGGCAAGGTGGATCGATAGCCACACCGCCCGTAAAGCTCACTGCTGCGTTACTGTTGGATAGGGGCGAGCAGCAGCTATAAAGCAGCGTTTGGATTACTAAAGCGTGGAATAAGTGGTCCTTAGAGTCCTAGACACTTGTTAAGTATGTTCTATGTGAAAGTAAGCTGCTTTAAATGGACAGTTCTCTCTTTAGTGTCTCTGATTTATGTAGTAAAGTAACTAGGTGGGGTTTGTTGGGTTGATTTTTTTCTTCTTTCATTGCTGCTGCAGCTGTGAGGCTGCTGTGTGCTGGACAGGAGCGGCGCTCTCGCTCCGCAGGCTGTGGACACGCATTCACCCAGCAACACCATCGCTGCAGTGCTGCCATGCGGCCGTTCAGCCTCTCCCCGCCTGCCCCACGTAGCTCTGGGGATAAGTCCCTGCTGTGCTGCAGGTATCAGCACCGCCTCACCAGCCTCTGGGTGTCAGATTCAAGTTCATGTCTGAGCGAAACTGCGCTGCTGAGCTAGTGAGGTGCACATAGCTGGGAAGTGAAAGCCTTGGAGAATTTGCGTCTGTCTTCACGATACTTTGCCCTTCACCCGTACGAGTGGTCTTGTCCCCCTGGGGACCTGCCATGCCACAGACAGCGATGGCACCCTGTGATGGGCGCACCCCTGCGCTGCTCCTACACTTGGCAGCTGCAGACATGCTGCTGGACAGACTGCCAAGGCGGCAGGACAGACAGCCAAGGCACCTGCCGCCACTGCCACCTTGCTGGGCAGCAGCCAGCTCACGAGAGCTGCCTTGGTGTTCCTCACCCAGCGGCTTCCCACTTTGAGAGGTGATGGCACCTGTCCCTGCACCATTCATTGCTACCAGCTGCTGCCCGCAACTCGACCGCTGAAGCTGTTCATTAACACTAACGAGAGGCAGAAGTTTTGCAGTGCCTCATCCTAGACAACAGAAATCCCACCTGCAGTGCCCTGTTGTCACTATCACAGAGTAAAATGAGCCCCAACAGAAAAATCACATCCATCAGGTTAGAAACATAATGAATGTTTGCAAAATTAAATATATTTTGCTCGCCTTGCCCTGAGTCTGGCACACGTTACCATCCCAGTGGCGCCTGTGCAGCTCCAGTCCATGGTGGTGCTTGGCCAGCTCGTTTTGACGTGGCACTGCAGTGTTTTTACAGCTCAAGACCGATTACCGGTATCAGTGCACATGGACACATTTCCTTACACAAGCCTGTGCACGTGCAGGCTATTCCCTCCTTGCACGCAGCAAAAGGCCCTTGTTGTGCTTGATAAGGACGAGGTCTGGGCGTGCTGAGTCCAGTGCACGTCCTACTGCCCCGCTCTGCTGCCGCAGGACACCCACGTGGGGTGTAGGTGGCTCTGGGTTTGAGATTTAGAAGCCACGCTGGCAGCAATGCGAAAGTCCGTGTGTTCAGGCCAGAAAGGTGGAGTGCAGCGGCAGCCGAGTGGCTGGTGAGCTGACAAACGACCAAGAGAAACCTCCTTACTGGAGGAGGTCTCCCTAACTTCTGAACAAATAATGGGGCAGTAAAAATAGCATTTTCATTTTTCTGTCATATGTGTTCTCCATGACAGGTTGATGGAAATTTTTAAACTTTTTTTTTTTTACATAACTGAGAGTGACTGAGTGTTTGGCCCCATTCCTAACTCCACCTGCAGCGCCAGGGCTGGCTGCCCAGGACGGACCTGCCTCTGCCTTTGCTGGGGAGCTCAGCGCTGGTGCGGTGGCCCCAGCAGAGCCACACGCCGAGCGGCTGGGTGGGCAGCTGGGTGGCAGCTGCCAAGAGCTGCTGATGCCCCATGGGGACAGCCGAGCGCCTGGGGATTGGCACAGGAGCTCACGCTGGGATCGGAGACTCTCACCTCTGTGAGAGCAGCTCCAGCTTTGCTGGGGCGGTTTCCCATTTAGGTTAAGCAGCTCCCAATTATTCCAAGGTAGCAAACACACGTTTAGCTACCAGTGTCCATTGCAAGGGATGTCCACATGGTCAGGGAAGACTGGGCCCGACCTTCCCATCAACGTCAAGGGAAGATTGCAGTGCAGTGCTTCCAGTGGGCACGCAAGGGTCTAACAAAACAACAGAGATAAGGGTTGTTTGAGGAGGGAAAAAAAAATCCTGTTTTGTTTGTAGGTGAAAAAAAATGTCAGAGCACCCAAAGGTCACAGTCAGGAATTTATTCCCTTGCTGCAGGCTTGTTTGCTGAAAGATAAAGATCTTTGCTGCAGGTGTACAAAGTGCCAGGGATTGTGAAGGCGACACAGGGTAAACCCGTGGCTGAGTGCTGTGCTCGTGGCAGCCCCGACAGCCCCAGGAATCACGAGGACCATCCCTATCAGAGGCATGCTGCGAGGTATCCCATTCTTCCGAGGCAGCTCTCAGCTGACAGGAGGGTTCTCCTGCCTTCGGGGGATAACGATGCTGCTGGGTTATGGAAGCCTTACTTGTGGCACGGGATGGCCTGAACGTTTGTGCTGGTGTAAACACCGACCTGCAGCTTGGGAGAACCCTGACTCAGCAGTGGCTGGGGACTGTCTTACAGACGGCGGTATCTCGCGCTGTGTAACGGCCCTGCCACATGCTCACTCACAGCTCCTGATTACAAGATACGTCTGAACAGAGCAAGCAAAAAAAAATACCCAGAGCAGAGTATTGGGGAAAACTGATTTCAGAGCTGGCAGGTTGTTGATCAAGCGTGCAGCGATGCAGCTGTAGCTCAAAGAGTATCTGGACAGTGCAAGCCTGAGAGCTCCTGCGTCCTCCTGGGCCGCCTGAGGCGGTCAGGGCTCGAAGCTTGGGGAGAGGCCAATTTGGACCGAGTTCTACAGGCTTGGTGCTGCAAAGGCACTTGCATTTTCATAAGGCTTGCAGTGGCTGAGGCTTCTTAATGCTATGGCTTCCAGGCTCACCCCTAGGTCTCTTGCCTTTACTTTTCAATCTTGTTTTAGCTGCCATGTGACATATTCTTGACTATTCCCTTAGACACACAGTTTTATCTGATACACTCACAAAAGCAAGTACTATATTTACTACTTAATAAACAAATATGGGGGATTCTGCTCAATTTTTTTAGTGTTTAGGGTAGCATAAAGAATGGCATTACCGTTACACAATAACCAGCATGACAAAGGTAGCTTGAAATTTAATATTAGAAACTCAGAATCTGCTGCATGAGGCTTTGATAAAATAAAGCTAAATTAAACTTTCCTCTTTGTCAGAAGCCTTTATTTAGTTTGATTTGCTTATGATGAGCAGTTGTTAATTTTTCCCACACTTATTTTCCAGCTGCCCTTTTATTTTATTTAGCTTTGGAAAGATTTCTTCACTGATCTCTCTCTCTCTTCCACTCTGCTAGCTTTGACACAAGCCCCTTGAAGAAGCCTGTGGTGTTTAAGTCAGTTTGTTCCCTGCTTCACTGTGCAAGCGCAAGTATCTGGTGGGTCACGCTGCAAGCCAGGATGATGGGATAAAAGAAAAAATCAGCAATTCCTGAAGGAGAGATCAGGGACAGAGTGGTCTGTCTAGGGGAGAGGCAATATTTCCTACACACAGCTGTGCTAGGGTGGCTGGAGCTGTCAGAGTGAGAACAGAAACAAAAGCTGGAGGGTCAGGAGCTTCTTAATCCTGTGTTAAGGTGCTCCCACCAAAGCCAGCCACCAACGGGACCGTGAAGTCCTCACCCGGGAACCACAAATCTTTCTGAGTCCGGTTCCCTGACGCGTGGTGCAACTGGTGCCTCTGTACACTTTAGGCCTCTCCTTCTACGATGAGCTTGGGAGTCAGATACAAGTGCCTTTTGACACTAGAGTACCTCGGGTATGTTCAAGAATATTTGCTAACAACTACCTCGGCGTTTTATTTCCTGCATAGACACCTAAGAATGTATGAAACCATAAATCAGGAAACATAATAAAAGATCAAAAATGGGCTTGTTTTCATCACAGCAGGATGGTTGTACGCTCTCGCAATACACTTTGGGGGTACTACTGAAATCCCCGGGGGTTTGATCAGTGCTCCGAGTTCCGCTCTTTAGTAACGTGAGGTGGGAAACAGGAGAAAAATTAAAACTGTCAGATAGTAAGACCTAAACTGTAGCCTAAAGGGACAACATATCCCAGAGCTTTGTTTTCCATACAACAACGCCAAAGAGTTAAGCAGCCTTGTTGGATCACTAAGGATGTGCCCATGGAGCAGAGTTGGCCAGAGTAGCACCTTCCTGTGCGGATGCACTTTGCGGGAGAGTGATCAGCACATTCCCTAAAGAGCAAGCCCCAGGTGAAGTGATTTGTTCCAGACAGTGCCCAGCTAGGGCACACAGTTAAATAGGGACATGGTGGTGGACTTGGCAGTGCTAAGTTAATGGTTGGTCTTGATGATCTTAAAGGTCTCTTCCAACCTAAACGATTCTATGATTCTACAGCATCTTGTTTCACAAACAAACTACTCAGGGACCTCTTACGACCCTCCTGCGAGAGGCCAAAATGCTGCAGAAATCCAGCCCACAGGCTTCCTGGGGCAGTGGGAAACCCAGCCAGCTGCACAGCTCCTACTTAACAGTCACCTTGCTAGATGAACCTGAAACTCTCACTATTCCTCGCCTCTCACCTAGGCTACAGGACACCGTGTGTGAGGAAGCACTGTACCACACGCTGTGTGCACACAGAACGAAACGACAGATGCTTCGCCTGGAACAAGAGGTGCGGGGACTGGCAGGTCACCGGGCAAGAACCAGCCAACACCTGCAGGAGCAACCACACAGCTTTGCAGATGTCAGCTGCTTTTTTTTTTTAAGGCCTCCAGCAACGGGTCTTTTAAGGAGTAGTTTGAAAGAAAACAATGAAGCAGCTTTGCCAATGTTTGCAGAAAGGTCCTTTCCTGTTGAGACTGGAAGGTACAGCAGGTTATGTGCCCTCTTCCCTGCCTCGAGGTCACCTCTGCTCTTCCCCCAGGCTGGAAATGGCTTACGAAAGCAGGAAGGCTTCGGGATAGTTCTGAAATGAAATATTCCATCATTCCAAACCTGGTTTTGACTTTTTTAAAAAAACCTAAAACGCCATTTGGAAACCAAAAACAATTGACATAGAGTTTGGGGGTGGGCAGGGTGCGGAAGAGGCTTTCTAGAAGGACGATGTAACCCTCCGCAGAAATGATATGATTATTTCAAGCTGAACAATACCGTATTTCAGGTAAATGTAATTGTTCCCTGGCAATTGAATTTAAACCCATTTTTCCTCCTGTTTCAGTTCAGACACCTGAAGATACCAGCTAAGAGACCAATATTGTGCTCTAGTAGCTTTTGACATTTGTGGTTTTGTTATTTGCAGTCAGTTAAGAATAGAGCTTTAGTGTTGAGTAAAAAAATACAGACTTTTGCATGTATTAGGAAAAAAACCCCTCAAACAGCAAGCAACCAGCTTTCTCGAACAGAAATGACCAACAGAAAATGGCTGCTCTCGTTACTGAATGATTTGTTAGCCAGCCTCTGCAAAGCTGGACCGGACAGCGGTGTGCAGCACGTGAGGTCACACCGGAGACATTGACCCCAGGGCAAAAAACCAAGAGGTTTCTGAAGACTTTGTTCTCTGCTCTGTTCTTCCTTTTCACATAGGTAAGAGCTTACCGAGGAACCAAACCTTCCCTTTCTTTGCTCATGAGAAAACAATCACCTGTTTGTTTATTGCTTTACAGTTCAAACAGACTCTGATAACACTGAATTCTTTTGTTGTGAGTGTAAGTGGTAAAAGGGAGTAAGCCACCATATGCACATTCCTGATTGCATTTATAAATTCATATAGTTCAATGAGACGGGGTTTTTTGTGACTTAAAAAATAAAGAGGCGTGGAAAAATAAGATCTTTCGACTTGAATCAGAACTACCTGAAAATATTTTCCGAGATGTTTATTTCAAAAGCAATTATTTTTCTTTAAAAAAATTACACAATTGCTTTCTTCATAAACATGGTTTATGACATCTGGAAAAGAAAAGGTATTTGGTCGGCTTCTTTACATATAGCCTTTCTCTGTATGATCTACATAAGTTCTGTAAATTTTAAAAGACACTTTATAATCGAATATTCCTTTTGGAAGCATTTCTGTGTTTAAGCATAAGACCACAAATACAGGAACATGAAAATACACATTAATTTGTTATCACTTTGTTATTCGCTTCTTGTCTTGTAATATTTAAAAACATTAGCTGGTGCTGATTTTGTTCTGTTGTTACAGTTCCCCGTTTTAAATGTCCTAAGTACTTTGCTGAGGGTTTTACAAAAAGAGAAACACCATTTTCCACAATATTAAAAGCAGTAAAGAGAAAATGACGGCCGCAGTGACTAGCCCCGCAGAAATCCATTGCACAGCGCTGGCATCAGCCCAGGACTCCCGGCGGTGTCTGCTTGCTGGAGCAGCACTGCTCCCAGTGCTCCGAGTCTTCGCTTCCAAAAGAAACCACAAGCTTTGTTTAGAGTTGTGGGCAACTACAGTTTTTATTCCCTTATTCTTGCTTTATTATTCATTTAAAAGCCTTGTACATGGTCCTGTTCATAAAAGCAACACATTTAGTGGTCCCCTCCAGGTTTGGCTGCAGATAAAATGGGGTTAAATCAGGCTATTTTCCAAATGCCTCACTTTCAGTTTTACTTGTCTTCATTTTCTTCCCTGCTCAACCACTTCATCAGCCAACTGCTACTGCATTCTGCTTTGGCCTCCAGAGAATTAGCAGTTCTGACTCCCAGCAGGTTGTCAGAAAGCCTGAAAGAAGTTATCTTACCCTCAAAATCTGGCACAAAAATGAGATGTCATTTCTAATTGTCTTTCTCGCTTTTACTTTTCCTCTCCAGTCCTTCGGGGCTCCCCTCTTCCCATCCTCCAGTTTCCTTTTCCAGCCCTGTGCTTGGCAGGGATCCCCGCTCCATTCTGCCATTTCAATAGCTGGAGCTCTACAAAACTTCTCGGTTTTCCCCCACCCTTGACAGCAGGAACCCAGCGTCAGCTGTTGCTCTCTGGGGAAAATGCTACGTCGTGCTAAACTCCCCTCATCGCCAGGCTGTGCAGGTCACCCACGTTAGCTCATGGCCTGATCGCATGCCATTGCACGAGCTTTTATTGTGACATTTTGTCATGGGCAGTCTGTTCAAGCCTAAATTACTGAAATCTGGGGACAGAAGACTGGCGTGTCCTCGCAGCTCCTTCCATATTGCACTGCGGCTATGCCAGAGCCATGAGCAGGTACTGGCAACCGTGAGCCCTGTCGGCAGCCCGCTCTGGAAGGGGTAACGTGCTGTGCAGGGCANTCATGGCCTGATCGCATGCCATTGCACGAGCTTTTATTGTGACATTTTGTCATGGGCAGTCTGTTCAAGCCTAAATTACTGAAATCTGGGGACAGAAGACTGGCGTGTCCTCGCAGCTCCTTCCATATTGCACTGCGGCTATGCCAGAGCCATGAGCAGGTACTGGCAACCGTGAGCCCTGTCGGCAGCCCGCTCTGGAAGGGGTAACGTGCTGTGCGGGGCGGGCACCATCACCCAGCCGCTGGCTTATGGCTTGTACCTGGCACTTTCTTTTCATAACCCTGTCTTCTGGTGATGGCCTGATCTACACAGCCAGCTGTGAAGAGCTTTCGCTCTTGAAGCTGCATAAATGGAAAAGTCACCGATGTCACCCCCATGGAGACCTGCATGGGCAGCTCTGGTGGCCGTTCGCTACTGCCAACAAATGTGGCCTGGCAGCGGCAACACCTGTGGGGAGCCCAGCCGGTGCCGGGGGCCCTGCACTGAGGGGGGCCGTGCACTGACAGGGGCCCTGCGCTGAGGGAGGGCCTGCAGTTCTGGGCAGCCCTGCACTTCTGGGGTTGCGGCACTGCGGGGGGCAGCGGCGGCCAGGAGGGCAGCACACCCAGGGACAGGGGCGCCTCACAGCCAGAGGGATGTGGCCCAGGTTGGGAAGCGTTTACTGCTTGGCCAAGCGAGTGCCAGCACCCCTGACGCCCAGCGGCCCGTGTCTCCAGGGGCACCGAGCAGCCCCTGCTCTGTTTTCGGCCACCCTCATCGTACCCCTGTCCTCCACCGTTCGTGTCTCTCTCAGCGAGGCTGAGTGGAGCCCTTCTGTCCGAGAGAGCGGTTGTGACGGCGCCCCTCCGGTTTTGGCCTCCTCGCACCCCGCCCGCGCTGGCCCCACCGCCGGGCATCACTCCCCCCCCCCAACCGGGCCGCCTCACGGCGTGCTCCCGCGCAGGGCCCGTGGCCCCCTCCCTGCCGGCAGGGGGCGCTCTCGTGCGCGCGGCGGCGGAGCGGCTCTGCCCCGCGCGGCAGCGGGGCGGGGCGGGCGNGATGAAAAGCAGCAAGAATAAAAGGAGCTGTGCTTTTCTGGAGGTGAAAAATCAGTAAGTTTAAGGAGAAGAATTCTCAAAGATGGAGCAGTTCTCTTCCCTAGGTTTTTCTTTACGATGCCGCGGAAGGAGCTGCCGCTGCCCGAGGGCTGGGAGGAGGCGCGGGACTACGACGGGAAGGTGTACTACATCGACCACGGCAGCCGCACCACCAGCTGGGTGGACCCCCGCGACAGGTGGGCGGCGGCGCCGGGGCCGGGCGGGCAGGAGGCGCGGGGCACGCACGGCGCCGGGGCCCTCTTCTCCCCTTGCCGGGGGGACGCCGGCGGTGAGAGGCGAGCCTGCCGCCGCCCCGGCCCGGCCGCTCAGCGCCTCCGCCGCTCGCTGCCGGGTCGCCCGGTCGGGAGCTGCTGCCGTCCCTCGCCTTGGGGCTGGCCCCAGTTTCGCTCCCCGGGAGGGCCAGGCAGGACGGGGCGGTCGGTTCGTTGCCAGCGGCCCTGGCCGGGCACCTGCCTGCCGCTCGGGAGGCGAGGAATGGAGGGGGATCGATCAGTGAGGTGGTTCTGCTGTTGCTTTATCCTTCGCGTCTTCCTACCCGCCTCCTCGCCCGTCGCCAGGCATCTGGCAGACCGCACTGCGCGCTGCCCGGAGCCCGTGAGCGCAGCGCCGCCCGCCTGGCTCAGCCGAGGCCCGCGGTGGCTGCTGCAGTGGGAGGCACCGACAGCGCGGGTCGGGGAGTGTCGGTGAGTCGCGTCCTGCATCGCGGCCACCTCTGCAAGCCGCTCCGGGGCTTCGGTGAGCGTGGTAATTGCTGAGGTCACTGAGTTGCGGGTCAGTTTCTGACCGCCAGTGCCTGCCTTCTGCTTCCCAGCAGTCTCCTCTTGCTCTTGCTTGCTCTTAGGAGCTCTTTCCCTTGTGTTGTTCACCTTAAAAGTAAGAGAAACAGAAAAGAGTCTACCGTTGAAGACCCAGGTCGTTTTCCAAGCAACGCTCCGTCCTAGCATGTTCTAATTCCATGCTCGAGGCAGTTACAGTAAGCCAGCGTACCGTGGCTCAAGCATGCAGGAAGCTCAGCTGCTGGGTCGCTGTTGAAATCAGAAGTTTCTGCATTTCGCTTTTAGTGCTCTGGTAGCTGAGGTTCCAGGATACAGCAACTCAAAAATCCATCTTGATGAGCTGGAAATTCCAACAAGCTGAGTGTGTGGTTTGTCTTTGATCAGTTTTACACACTTCCCCCATCTGACAGTGAGTGTTCTTGTTATGGGGCAGCTAGTGTAATTTCTGAATTTGTTTGCCTTTCTTCCCCTTGTCCAAGTGGTCAGTCTCTCGCAAGGGCTTCCATTGTTGGTGGGATGTCAGTACTCTGCCTTCTCTCCAGTTCTTACTTAGCTCTTTTTTTTGTTAAGCGTGAAAGTGAATGATTGTCTAATTTTACAAGATTTCAAGGAGTGTTCTGCATTCCAGGAATAATCCTTGTGTGTACTGTACACAAGTGTAACCTGCTGCCAGCTGGGGTTTGGAACTCGTTTTGGAGCTTCTCTTGCAGTAATGTGGATGAAAAGGGCGAGTAACACGGTTGTCTCAAGGTGTGTTTTTTAACCTACCAAAACATCAATACAAGCTTAAATTAAGAATGCTTTCCTGGCATCTTTATTTTAGTCAAGTGGGAAATCTAATAGGCCTAATACTGGCTTGTAGAAATTCTTGTATGTCCTTGGTTAATGATTCAAAAATGACAGAAGTGACTAAATGGGTGCCTTATTTACACGTGTGTGCTGAGCTGTTGCAGAACCATTACCTACTCACTGCTGTTGAAGGCNTTTATTTTAGTCAAGTGGGAAATCTAATAGGCCTAATACTGGCTTGTAGAAATTCTTGTATGTCCTTGGTTAATGATTCAAAAATGACAGAAGTGACTAAATGGGTGCCTTATTTACACGTGCGTGCTGAGCTGTTGCAGAACCATTACCTACTTACTGCTGTTGAAGGAGAATACTCAAACACATGCTGATAACTCGTATCACATGATGTGTTTGTTGTGCAGATAGAAATACACCTGAATACACATGGCCCTGACGAGCTTTGCACCTGAGTCATCTTCCAGTAGTGCTACCAAGAAAACAAGCTGTATGGGACACTCCCCCTGAAAATCCTGAAGGTTTTGAAGATTTTATTGGTCCAAGGCTAGAGCAGCTATGTGACAGTTACCCGTCACCTGGGGAATATGTGCTTGTATGAATTGAAACTCCGTGCTGACATGCAGGAAAGAAGTTTCTCTTTCAACTAATTGCGAAGGTGTGAAAACTGGCTGATGGGGAATTTCTGATCAGCTCAAGTCATGAGATAGCTCCTCCCTGCAGTAGTGAGCTTGGCTTTATACGCTGAGCATTGAACTTTTATCAGTGTATTTTAAGTTTAAATATTTGTAAGGTTAGCCTTTTACAAGTCTTCTTTAAAATTGCTGCAGCTGAGAGGTTGGTTTGTGTATTTGCTACAGTGCTCTGTGTGCTGTGCTTACACGTGCTGTCTTTTATCCAGGAGAAAGCAATAGATATTAGGAAATGCATCTGTAAAACTGCCGGTTTGAGGGATGCGGAGCAAGATGTATGTGTTAGGGCTCACTCTGAACCCAGTTGCTTGTCAGTGGAACTGTCCCTTTGTAATACCTGATCGATTTGTTCGGGGATCAACAGCTGGTAGCTAAAGATAGGCTGCACCGTTTTTTAACCCTTCCATAAATCTTTCATTCTAGCTTAATTTAGTGGAAATAAACATGAGCAGGGATGCCATCTAGCTTCAGGGCATGGGCTTGCCCAGTGGTTTTATGACTGAAGATGGAGTCAGGTTTGGAGTCTGCTGACTGAGGTTGGTTTAGTAGGCTGCTAGGGAAGCAGGCCTGGCTGGGGGTGCGCAGGGGGGGTCTAAGGTGGGACCACGGCTGGCCTTGGATTGTAAGAAATCAAAAGCTGGGCTGGTGAAGCCGGAGGGGCTGGTGGTTTTCCAGCTCTTGTGTAACACATGACACCGTTCCTGCATATGGGTGATTGGTAAGAGGGGCCATTAGACTTTGCCAGGAGGAAGTCGCTGGCACCTGGTGGTATCTCACTCTCCTGTAAAGCTGACTTCAGTGGTGCTCCGATGCCTGAAATCTTGATTGAAGCAACTGCATGTCAGAACGCTCTTACCTTGTGCCTTTTAAGGGTATACTGGACTTCAGGGCAGTCCTGGGAAGCCTGTGGATGTTAGAGCATTTTGGGAAATCACCTAAGGTGTTACCACACCTGTGGTATGGTGTAGCAGAAAAGAATCAAGGTACCTTGTACGCAAGAGCTTTGGGTTTAAAAGCTATAAGGCAGTTCTACTGACCAGGTGGGGAAAGAAACCCACCCCAAACCCTACTGTGTTTTTCCTTCTGTAAGAAAGGAAGCTCACTTAGCCGACTTTTTTGTGGGTTTGTTTGAAATGTGATGATTCAGGACTTGGATACAGTGTAATGGGAGATCAAACCTTACTGAGCTAGGGGAAGAAATTTGTCGTTCAGAGTTTTAAACACTGACCAAACAGAAAATGAGGGTACTGTCTCAGAAATGTTAGCAGCAGCTGCTGCCTACTCCTAAACATCAGTGTGAATCAGGAATTGCACCAATGGAATGCCCCAAGTGAGACTTCTGCTTTTATCAGGCATGAGGGTTAGAGGTGGATAGCTGTGTTCCTGTGGGTGTGTTGTCCTTGGGTTCTTTATGCTGGGTTTAGGAGAACCTGCTCTCCCTCAAACTGTATTGGCAGCGGATAGTTTTTTCTCTCTTCTTCCCTTTCAACACAGAGACTTCCTGACTGCACTGAGGGTTTGGAGATGCCTTATAACCTGTCCTACTCTACAATATTTGTATTCTCATACTGTTCCTACTGGCGTAGTGATGTAAGCAGTTTTTTCTAGGTTATTTTGGATAGATGTGAGTGAGCTTCTCATTTTACCCCAAAATGGACTCCTGTTGAGAGTGAACGCTAGTGAAATAGGAGCGCGTCTAGCTTAAGCTTGGTGAAGCTGTTAAACAGCAGCAGATGTTTTCAGTTTTGGGAGGCAGCAGTGCTTCAGTTGGTGGCCCTTCATTTCTTGAAGGCTCTTAGTAGTGTAAATCCTTGAAGATGTTTATTAAATGATAGCCTCAATTCTGCAGTTGCTCCCAGAAATCCCTTCCTCCTCCATGTTCAGGTGTTTCCAGTCTGCACCTATGAAGTAAAGAGAATTAGGGAAGAGATTTGCCAAGGCGCAAGACCAACATGTGCCAATGTATGCGTTGACACATGCAGAAGACCATGTGCTTCTAAAATTGTTAGGGCTACCTATTTACTGAGGAAGATTCAGGTTTGCTGAGCCTGAGGATCTTACTGAAGAAAAGCTCGGCGTGTTACACAGAGAGCGCAATGCTCTAGCCATGCCCCTCTAGGTCTGCCTTCTAGGCTTGATGCAAAATACTGCAGTGTATTTTGTCTCCTCTGCATTATTCTGATCTTGAAGCTTTTCAGCCACAGTCTGCTACTTGGATTATTTGCCTATAGCACAACCATAATCACTGACATAAGCTAAATATAGCTAACTTAAATGTGGGAGTTCTCCAAAATAAAGGGGCTAGAAGAAGGGAGGGCGATGAAAAGCAGCAAGAATAAAAGGAGCTGTGCTTTTCTGGAGGTGAAAAATCAGTAAGTTTAAGGAGAAGAATTCTCAAAGATGGAGCAGTTCTCTTCCCTAGGTTTTTCTTTCACCACTGGCACCAGTGTAGGTCATGCAGCTGAAGGCTGCTAGTTTGATGCCTGCTGTTGCCTGCCTTTACTGATAGCTAGCCAGACACCCTGTAATATATATGTGAATCTGCTGTGTTCTCATGCTTACATATGCCAAAATAGCTGATTATTTTATAAAGAACAGGCAGGTCAGTGTGTGCCCATAGAAGCTGTTGATAACCATTTTCCCATGAGTACAGCAGTCAGTGACATAAATGCCATCTTTGTAGTCATCTAAGTGTCGTCTCTGGGAACAAGTGTCTTAATGTATAGGGCTTGTGCTGTTCTTACAGTTTTTTTCACACAGTAAATTCAATTGGTTTATGTAAGTGCTAATGTATAGGGAGACAAGGGCAGCAAGTAAGATTGTGACACTTGAAATTTTTTTAAATTTTATCAATATCAAGAGTCTTCCAAGATGGAATTAACACAGGCTGCACCTGTAACTGGAAAAAGTGGAGTGGAGCTGAAATCAGATCTCTTCAGTTATGAAAAATCAAACTTTATTGTCGTGGTTTTTTTCCTGAGGCTTCCCAGACAAACCCTGTGGTAGGATGTATTGATAGCTTTGGAGACTGCAGGGACTGCCTTCAGGGCCAGTGTGCTTCCTCACTTGTGTAAACTCACTTCAAACTGGGGAGAGTGGCTGGAAACAACAGGTATGATGCTTTTTAACAAGGGTGTCACTGCTAAAGATGTGATACACACACGTGTGTAGTGGCAGAAGATGTTGGCAGTGACTTTAGAACTGCTGAAAGCATTATTTTATCTTGCTTCCCTATGGAACATGAGAAAAATGGAAAATGCGAGGCTTTGTTCGGCTCGGCAGCTTTTTAGTGCATTTTGGGGAATTCTGAGTCTTAAAAAATCAGACTGCTTTTGAAGAAATCTCTATAAATTGCATTGTTCAGAAATACGTAGTTTGAGCATCATCTTCTGCTGTGGCAAGGTCATCTTACTCACAAGATCAGTGCTTTAATTTTGCCTCAAAGACTGACGGCTTGTGAAGTTAGTGCCGCTGCCATGGACTGGAAACATATTTGGCAAGGGGATAAACAATTTCATCCCTATGTAGGTCATGTATTTTCATATCGAAGTAGCTATCTTGATCTCCATCCAGTGGAATGGCAGAAAATTGTCTAGTAAATCCTGGGGGATGTGGGTATGGCAGGTGAGAGGTGGTGTTGCTGGTGGGGCACCTGAAGCTGCTGCCAGAGTCAAATTTCCTGTCAGTGCAAGGAGTGAGGTCCAGAAGCTGGTCTGGCTGGAAAGTGTTGTTTCACTGCCTGGGTTTATTTTACAGAAACAGTTATCCTGGTTGTGTGTGATTGTGCAGAAACTTGTGCTGCCAGAGCTGGAGCTGAGTGGGAAGCGGGGAGCTGTGGGAGTGGGGCTGGCTCTGGTGGCAGCCTGGGAATGCTGCTAAGGGTGCGCTTGTGAAACTGTCCCCGGGCACTTGACCTGGTCAGGCTCTCTGCCAGCCCAGCCGAGGAGGTGTTCCCAGAGCTGGTGGTGCGATTTCTGATCGACTTTTACAGGGAGAGTGTTTTTTTTTTACTTGCTGGAACCACGATGAAACTAGCAGTGAGGTAGAGCATCTCCTAAAGGTGTAGTTTGCGCTTGTGCCTTCATAGCTAGCACAGTTATGAGAAGATGAGTTTGCAGCAAACTTTTCTGTGTCTGAGCCTGACTTAAATTATTCTAGCTTGTGCCAGAAAATTTATTGGAAGACATGGGAAGACTCGTCAAAAAAAGTTTAATGAAATAACTTGTCCATGAAGAAGTGATGTGTGCTAAGTGGCTGAGGGTGGTCCTGTCACTGACCTGCCACACGGCCTTTTTAGACTGGTCTCTTATCTCCGTTACTGGAGGAATGTATTAGTAAATGATTGATTCATATTCTGTGCTGCAGAAGGTGACTGCACACTGCCAAGGCTAGCCTTGCACTCTGCTCGGCATGCCAAGGAGTGTCACCGCCCCACAGCGCATTCCTGAACGCGTTATGGACACTGCTGATCTCCCTATCTGCCAGGATTGAAATGTGCTGGGCTCGACTTGACACTTGGTTGTGTCAAATATGGGGGAACTTGAGGTCTTTCTCAGAGGGGGAGAGAGCATACAGCTGGCTTGGGAAAGCTTTGCTCATCTTCTCCCGGTGCAAGCACTGGCTGCCTGAACCTCGTGGCCTTGAGTGCCCCACCAGCCAGGCAAGTGTTAGCAGAAAAAATAAATGAGTAAAGGAGGGTGGCAGCAGCTAGGCAAAGTCAGGTGGAGGTATGTAGACAGTGCTACTACATACATATATATATGAGAGCTACTTAGATCGACCACTTCCTTGGAGAGAAATACTTTTTGTGCTGGCTTGTTGCCATTCGTGAGACCTGTTTAGTAAGGTTCCGTGCTTTGCTTGTGGTAATGAAGGCTTAGCTTTAACTGCTCAAATAAACCCCCACATTCTTGTTCACAGAGCCTAAGGTTACTGCTCCCTCCCCTCGCTTTTAAGCTGCATGCATAGATAATTGACTGAACAAACAAAAGACAAAACTGCTCCCAATAGAATAATAATTGCTTTTCACTGCCACTCATCCAGTCAAGTGACATCTGGAAGACTCTCTGGATAGTCACAGGAGGTTTGGTGTGTAACAGGAAGACGCGAAGAAGCCAAATCCTGCAGCTGTCAGTGTTCTCTGGTTTTTCAAGCTTTTGGATGGGTTCTGCTGGCTTAGTTTGTTCTCTGTTTATGCTGGTACTTACAGCTTCCACCCCAGCCACGATGTTCTGCAACATAAGTACCCAACATGCTTAAAAAGCAGATGAATTGTGTTTTCAATCTTATTGAGGTGCTGTGGGGATTAATTAGTTCTGACAAAGTGCCTTCTGGCTGGGATGTCAAGCTGATGTTTCAGGACTAATGGTATTGTTCAGTGAGACCATTTAGTTCTCCTCAAATGCCTAATCACTGTTTTAGAAGAATTTACTCAGTGGAGGAAAGTTTTATTGATTTAAAGCATGCAATAAACAGTATCGATTTGCAAGAGGCAGTCATTCATATCTGCTCTATGCAGAGTTGAGATATAAGGTGGTCACACAACTATTTTGAACTATAATGTAAGTGAAACCATTGCTTCAATGACCCTGCAGCAACTTGCAAATTTCTCATATATGACTTGCAATTGCCTTAGTAGCCTTATACTCAGAACACGGTCAGTCATCTGCGAAGGAGAGGGCTCTCTGATGTTTCATCCCTCACAACCCTACCACAGGATGGCCTGCAGAGAAACAGCAGTGGCCAAAATAATCTTCTGGACCCTTAGAGCAGCTCAGGAATACGTAGGTAGCCCCAGAACTCTTCTGTAAAGCTGTGCTGTGGATAACTTTGCAGTTAATTTTGCTTGTGCCAGGCACATCTTTTGATTTCACATGGCATCTGAGCCAGCTGAGCCTCTGCAGCTGCTAGAAGACATGCTGGTGGCCCAGCTGCACAGACTGTCCCCATGCCCATACAGCCTCCAAGCCATCCAGCGCATGACTCCTACAGGACGTCCTTTGAGGGGCTCACGCAGGTTGGCGTCATGCAGTCTGTTGGACTACGGTGTCTAACCCCTGAATGAATGGGAAGAGTCATCTCACTGACTGCTTCATCCTGGGTGCTTGAAATTCTCATAGTTGGGCTGTTTGAAAGATGCTTATCCAAATCATCTCAAAGGGAATTTTGGTGGGGATGATAATGGAAAGTATTTGACTGTCACACGTGGTGCAGCTCTGCAAATTATCCAGTCTGTTTCCTGTCAAGTATGTTGGGTTGGTGGCCTATCTTGGGTGGTGCTGGGTCAGTCAGCCCGATTCAGGCTACAGAGAAGCTTGTAGTAACCCCTTTGGGAGGTGGAGTTTATGATACTCATTTGGTAGAACTGGCTTGCTCTGCAGCTGCTGAAATGCAAGGGAGGAGGCGTGTGGGTGGGAGTGGGGAAGCAGGTGGCGGCACCCAGGGAATGGGGCAGCTGTTGCCCTGGGCTGGCAGGGGCCACACAGTCAGGTGAGGGTGGGCTCCTCGTTGCCTGCATTGCAGTAGCGTGTGAGTGTTCCATGGTGCTCTAAAGTTGAAACCTCTGCTCGCCCCAGTGCTACTTTCCCTGAGGGGAAGTCTTCAGCCTGTCTACTGCCTGCCCCATCCAGCTGCCGTGGTTCACTGGGGGTTTATCAGGATTTCTGAGCCAGCGTGTGTGTGCTGTGCTTCTGCATCTTACGTCACTCATCTGAGAGATGTGACGGTTCTACTGCAGCAGTGCACACAGGCAGGGTAAGGTCCATGCTTAATGGGTGATGCTGCTCTAGTTTTTAACAGCTGTTAGATTGCTGCAGAACCTTTTAGACAGGCTTGTGCTGTTCAGACCCAACCTTTGTTCAGAATGGTGCCACTTCAGTTCCTCAACATCTGATGGGACTTTGGTTCAGTCAACTTGCTGCTTATGGCTGTTGCTGGTTTGCTGGGAAGAGAGGGGCTCAGTCAGCCAGAGACCTTCCTTCTTTGGAAGGTCTCTGCTGCCACAGCAGTTTCTGTGTGTTCATTTTAGGATTTTTCCAGATGGTCCCTGTGACTAGTGGAGTGATGCTAATGATGCAACTTCATTGACTGCTGTTGCTCTGAATGAATTCCTGTATAGCAGGGATATAAACTTTTCTCAAGGGAGAACTTTGTATGAAAAGGAAGTATTTTTAAGATAAAATGGTAAGGCTTATCTAAATTAGGATGACCTGTAGTGTGTGTGGTGTTCCATATGAGCCTTTCATATTGAATTGTGTTTAAAAAAAAAATCATTAACATAACATTTTTGTGTTGAAGAGTTTTGGCATGGTTAAACTTGAAATCAAATCAAGCACTTCAAAGAGACTTTTTTATTGGAGCATGAATGTGGTGATGCTCGGGTGTATTTGATTAGTGGTATGTGTTAACCCTTCAGAGAATAAGGAAATTAAACTATTCTGTTTAGTATGTTGTTCCACGCTTCTCAACATCTGATCTCTCTCCACTTCAGTTGTCAGTTCACCCACTTGTTTAGATTTTTCTGAAATTCCTTGAAGTTGTCTCTACATCCAGCTAACCTAAATAGCTTGTCAGCCAGCAAGCCAGACTTGCAGTTTGTCTTGTCTTACGTCACTAGTGAGTATTTCACACCACAANAGTTCACCCACTTGTTTAGATTTTTCTGAAATTCCTTGAAGTTGTCTCTACATCCAGCTAACCTAAATAGCTTGTCAGCCAGCAAGGCAGTAAGCCAGACTTGCAGTTTGTCTTGTCTTACATCACTAGTGAGTATTTCACACCACAGGATCTAAGGGTCAAACAGTCTGTTGCCTTGATGGGTCACTGACTATTTAATTCATACATGGACACAGACATAGAAGGCTTTAGGCTGTTTAACAGCTAGTTCTCAAAAAGTAAGTTCTCCAATATTCCAGACATAGGGAGATTTGTCTGATAAGAGATCTTACAGTCCTCAGTGAGTGTTATTCTGTCTTATTTTAGCCTATATATGCAGGAAAGGGAAATACCATGGCTGCTATCATGTCCCATGGCTTGCTGTGGCACCAAGGTTTTGCGAGATGTCTTAGACTTCCTAACTTTCCTATTTTTTGCTTTTTAAATTTGAATGTAGAAGCTTCCAGATCTAACTTAAATCTAGTCTGTCAAATATCAATGTGATATCTTTTCAGTTGAGATGGTCTATAATTCTGAATAAGGGCAGCTATATTGTCATATGTCATCTGTTAATTATTTGTAGACTATTGTATGGCAGTTTCTCATGCAACTGACTTGCTAGTGATTCAGTTTAGAAGGTATCTACCATCATAGTCTGTGCTTGATGCTAAGGGAACTATAACCTGAATGTAAATACTTTCTTAAAGAACATTTGCTTGCTTGATCTCTTGTACTCCTTGGGCACTACTCCTCACTTCCTTTTAAAGATTTCTCTTCAGGAGAAGAATGTGTAGGTGGAAAGGGGAGGGTATGTGCCTGAGGAACCTGGCTTGGTCATTTGCAAAAGGGTTGCATGAATAAAAATCTCAGCTTGCAAAGACAAATTTGCAACTGAACTGGTCACAGAGTCCTCCACTCAGGCTTGTTTTCACACATCCTTTGTAAATTACACTCTTATCCCTAAAGCAAATGTTCTGTGTTGAATTTTCTCATCTTTATTCTCTATTTGTCCAGTAGTCTGTAGCTAATACCCCATCGTGCTTCCTGTTTTATTTTCTGTCTGCTTCCCAGACACAGGCTCCTGCAGGTTTGGATGGTAGCTCTGACAAACTGTGTTGCATCTTCAGTAGCTTAAATGGGCTGGTGGTCCTTTCTACTTTGGTCACTATGAGTTTTGAGTTGGGTGCTGTGGTTCTTCCTTCCAGTCAGGAAAAGATCCCTCAGTTATTGGAGGAAGACATGACTGCAGCTGAACATGCTGCAGTTCACAGCCTGGTCTAGACAAGTGAACAGGCAATGATGATTTGGGGGTGGGAGGACTTGGTCTGGTGTTGGGTCACAGCCCATCATGTCTCTGTGGCTGCTGCCAGAGCCCTTGTGCTCTCTACTGCAAGGCAGTGCGACAAGGGCTGAGACTCGAGGGCTGCTCCTGTTCTCTGAACAGAGCCAAATGACACCAGATCCGTGAAAGAGGAAGGTGACCGGTGCAGTTAATTCCTTGGTGTTGAGAGTTCTGCTGTGTAGTAACAAAAATGAGAACAGTCGAAGTGGTAATTGACACCTGTAATTGTTCTGCTTGGAAATCTGCTTGTGACACTTGCTTCTGATGGAGTGCTGCATGTTGGTAAGTGTTTCTTCGCAATCAGATTTATTACAGAATAGATTTGCAGTGAAATAAATTAAATTGTTTTAAGAATGACCTTTAAAGGCATTATTGTTTGAATTACTTCCCTGGAGTAGTTAGGTGGATGTGTGGGGACACCTTTCTGAATGGCAGTAGTGCCTCTCACCAAATACATTGTTGAAGACAGGCTGAAATGCTGCTTGGATCCAGCTGCTTTGTGACCAGTCCAGGTACCTGATGAAAGGTGTAGGGAATAGTGGAGTTATGTGAGTATGAATTAAGGATTTTACAATAGGAGTTTTATTATTTATGTTGCTTCCTAGATGCTTATGGAGGGTTTAGTTACCCTTAGCTAGTGTCTTTGTACTAGCTGTGAAGCCAAGCTGTTGACCTGTCTTTTTGTTCCCAGCTCTGATGCTCAGAGCTCTCCTTTTTCCAGTGATTGTTGCTTCCACTTTCTGTCTCACAAGCTGTATAACGCTGTTGCTTAGTTCTCTTATGGCCATGCTTACAGGGTCTTTAAAGCCGTTCACAAAGTAAGCATTTTGCCTGATGGGAGAGGGGGGTTTACAGAGTTTAAAAAGAATGCAATAAATACACTGTAGATAATAGATTGCAAAAATGCAAATTTGTTTAAACAACTCCTTAAAAAGAAGGGAGGGAGGAAGGAATTGAAGATTAAAACCTGTGTTTATATACATGTAGAAGCTAGAGGCAAAGCAATCCATTCATAAATATACAATAGGATTTATGTCATGGTGAGAAGTGCTACATGCATATTCATGTGTAATTTGCAAATCCTGTAGTGATTAAATACTTTACTCCAAACTCTAGAACTAGATAACCTTCTTGTTGAAATGAGATGTCCAAAGGCTCTAATGCTGCTCCAGTGGAGGGGAAAGGCTGGATGGTTTAATAGATCTGATACTCTAATTTTCACTCTATTAAAAGATTTTTGGTATGCTTTGGGCATTATTTTATTAGGATAATCAGTAAGTCTTGAACAAAACGTGAAGCAGAGACTTGCAAGAAATATTGTAAAGCTTATCATCCTAAGGAAAACAAATAGACTTGAGAACTTGTTTTTTCTCAACTGATTTTAATGTCAAATACCTTTGTCTGAACTTCCATACCCTGTAGGTAAGGAAGGAGGCAGATGAGTAACCGAGCTTGGATTGCCTACGTCTGAAAGAAGTAGCCTTTGTACAAGTGAAGCGAATCACCTTTAAAGGATGCAGGCTCAGTTCTTCATATAACACTAAAAAAAAAAATATGAATGCACTGTTGCTGATGCTCTTGGCTTTCCAAAGCTTTAAAGTTATTGTAGACAAAGTATACACCTTCCAACATCATGAATGGGGAAAAATACTGCTATAGAGTAACTGTTTCCTGCAGCTGGGGTTGTTATGGCTGGTGAGTGCTCTGTGGCAGTGCAGAGTTTCTGGGTAGGGTGGGGCGATGCGACTCGTTTATCTTGCCCTTCAGTCATCGAACTAAATGATACCCTGCAAATAGGACAGCAACTGACAGGCATCCTGCTGGAAAAAAAACAAAGAGTTCAGCATATGCCTCTAATACTACCGTGCTAAGATAAGGTTGGGACTTGGCATGTGATTGTGTTATATGCTCCATGCATGTCATCGCCTTCCTCCGGGTCCTTTCGCAGCTGGAAGAAGCAGGGCTGTGTCCTGTCTAGATTCACCAGCTGCTTTGCTTGCACAGCAGACCGGTAGCCAGGTAGTGTTGGACTACTGTGATGGATTGCAGGTGTTTCTGTATTGCTGTAGTCAGTTACTAAAGAACTGCATATTTTTGGATTAAAGTTCTGCTTGGTTCTTAAAACTGGACCTAAGCATGTTCAGTTACATCAGCCTAAATTCTCTGCCTACCCTTTGGGAAAGCTGTGGTTTATTCTTGTATCTGGACCATTACAGCGTTGCTTACTGTGCTCTTCTCTGGTGTTCCTGATGGCTCATTTTGGAATTGCTCCTTTTTGTAGCTTTGTGAACTCTTTATCCTTTGCACATCAGTTTTGCATTGAGGAGAATATAAAGTACATCCATGCTGGATGCAAAAGCCAGCAAAGTTCTTGTGTTCTTTCCTGCCTGCTGAGGTTAGTCCCTCTTTGAAAGTTGTCGTCTGCTTTAGCTGTCCTGCTCCTGTTTTGTAGCAGCTTGCTTCTGGGATGCTTTGATTCAACTGAACAAGAAAACAGGGCAGTGCACCCTGTTCACTAAGGACTGTATATGCATTTTTCCAGATGGCACAAGTGTAACAAATTGCACTTTTAGTCTTGTTTACTTGTTTTTCTTATTCGGTCACAGGTAGGTTCTGCTCCTTGGTGATCAGAGAAGAGCCCTCGATTCCCTGTTAACTGTCTTGTGATCAGAGGCATGTAGCTGAGGTCATGTCCCTTTAGTGCTTGGGGGCTCTGCTGTACAGAGCTGTACTTCTGTTGATTGGAAATAATGTTTCCAGATAACTGAGAAGTTGTTGCTTTTACAGTGAGCACTGAGAATTTGTTATTGTCTGCCATGTCAGAGCATCAGTGTGTCTAAGGGGGTGGCTGGTCACCTAAGGGGATGAAAATGCAGCACTGGGTACTTGAAGAATATGAATTGGTTTAGTTCTATAGGAGGGACAAAACTGGGGTAAACAACCCCAGTCCTTCTTAAACTGAACCCTGAGTGCATGACTCCTTGGCTTTATATGGTGGACACTTTGCCCATCAAGCAGTTCAGGTGCAGACAGGGGAACGGCTGCTGTGTGAGGCATGGCATTTCTGATTACTGTGAGGCTGTATGAGCTGGTTTTATGGCAATAATCTGTGTTGTATGTTAATGAGGAAAAATAGAAAGGATAAATTTATTAACAAGCCTCACTTTTTTTGAATGAGTGCTGTTCAGGTAGAGGCTGGGTGTGATGTGAATTTGGTTCCCCCTGCATTTTAGTAACCATAAGCGATTGCCTCTGGTTCATCTCAAAAGAGTGCAGTGGGCCACTGCTTACAGTATTGTAACCACCTGTACACTTGCTGGTGGGAAAGGTGAAAAGCTTTGCACTAGAGCTTGGTTGTGGCTGGAGCGCATCATTTAATCTTGCCCTCTTGTGCTACTGGACTGTGGGCCTGAGCGCAAGCCCCACTGGCAGGGCTGGAGCAGGCTGAGGAGTGGCTGAGCCTTCCTGCCGTGGGAGATGGCTGCTCCTTCAGCCCTGGTGCCCGTCCATCTCCTCACTAAGCTAGCTTGCACACAGAAAACGGCTCCCTTTTTTTTTTCTGGGCACAATTTCTGCTGCTGCAGTAAGTTGAAATGGCCCAAGGGCTGCCTCTTGCAGCAGTGACCCGCTGAGTGGGAGTGACCTTCCTGCAAAACATGGTTCTTCTAGAGTCACGGCTTGCTCCTGAGTTGCAGTCGGTGCAGTCGTGCATGGTTGCCTGGCACTGCAGGTGGGGAGCACGGGTTTAGTAAGGCATCCATGTCACTTGTAGTTTGTCTTTTGAAGCAGACAGCTTAAATATCAGATTGATGCTTTCTCAGAGCTGCTGTGTGGGCTGTAATTCCATCTGCTGCTTTCTGGATGTCCTCCCTCTGTCTTCTGCATGCGTGGAGGCACCATTTTACCTGCATGGTGGCCTTGCTTGGCACGTGGTTGCTCAAGAGCCTAGCAAAACATTCAACGTTTTTTATCCAAAATGCGGTTAGGGAGAATTTCAATGTCATATTTCCTTCATTCCAAGCACTGCAGGTTCTGCAGTATCGCTGTCCTTTGTCTTCTCTGGGCTGGAGCAGTAGAAGCATCTGTTTATGCCATTGATTTGGCGATTATTAGAATGACATTGAATAAAGGACATTATTAATGGAAAGGAGGAGTGTTCAAAGACCTCTGCCAGTAAGGTCTCTGTTTTTAATAGTTCTGCAGATTCGTCACTGATTTTGGAACTTGACAGCAAGTTAGTTCTCTGGATCAGTCTGTAGATTGGCTGAAAGATAGCAGACAAGGGCAACAAATACTTCGTTTGCCAGAGAATTTCAGCTTGGTCTTCGCAGATGAGCTGAACTATGGATAACGATTTATTTAGCTGACCTGATAGGAATAAGTTAATATACATGTTGAGAATTCTGTACTGATGGTGTAGATCAGTGTTCGGGTAGAAATGAATAAAATGGATGATACAATGAAACTATTTGCTGAAAAAATTACCGGCATGGGAGTTGCATTTCATTCAAACGCTGATGGTGAAGTAGTACTCAGTTAAGTGGCAAATTTCAAACCTGTGAGCTCTCATGATGGCTTACTTAAGACCAGATTTATGGTCCCATAAGGCACAATGTCAGATCCATTAAACACAACTTTGGCTTAAAAAGAAGGATAGAAATGAGTAGCTGAGGTATTTTAGGTAATTGGCTTGAGCAACAGTGATGGTTGTATTCTAACAGCTTTACTAAGTTATAAACAAGCTACAGCTGAGGCTAGATCAGGAAGGGGATAATTTGCACAGTGCCTGTCATAGTTTGGTTGGAGAGCAGCACATGTGGTGTGTGCAGGTTGTGCTCCGTGGTGTCTGCCCTGAGCTCCCTTCAGAGGATGCGTGTACCCACAGAGATCTGGTTCTCGTAACACCCTAGGTGCTTTAGTTTTACCTGAAGTATCTTGCTACAAATACTGGTTTTCACTGAGTAAGGCTTAAAATAGGGTTTTACTCATTCAGCTGCTTCTTATCCCTTGACAACTGTAAAGGCTACGAAAACTGATAGTTATGGAGAAAAAAATTTACTGAGGGATCTTGGAACAAAAGAGTATTTTACACTGTCTGAGAAAAAGAAAACCCAGATTTTTTTGGTGTTCTGGATGAGTGGAAGAAGGAAAAAGATGACTGAGGTAAGCTGGGCAAGGATGTCTTTCTAACAATATCAGCTATACAGGGTTTGGATTGTCCACAGAGAAGATTGGCTCTGAAGTAATTTGTTTTTCAGAACCTTGCCCTCTAAACTTCGAGGAAAGTTTCTGTTTAAGGTAACTGAAGATGAGAACAACCTAAATGTCTGCAGAGATGCCCTGTTCTGGAATTTGACATCTCTTGGTATGTGAGCATCGTCTTGTGGAGGTGTTGGGTTGAAAATCCAGTGGTGGTGATTTAAATAGTCATGTTTGTTAGGACTTCTCTTGTGTGACCAAGGTGGATGTATGAAAGAGTTGAACATAGCAATTGAAGCGCTAATTATCTTGGCTCTTAAGCATGGCTTTTTGGAAAGTAATGCTGCTTCTTGTCCCATTCCTCCCGGAAAGGCAGTGAGCGCCCTGGCTGATGTCTCTGGTGACCTGGGGTCCCACAAGAACATCTCAGGAGTGAAATGTCTTGTGCCTTTAAAGCACCGGCAGATCCTGTGGCTTGTTTGCTAGGTTGCTGTACAAGGTGGGCTTACTGTGTGAGGAAAGCATAGGGGTATCTACACCACCACCTTTTTTCTGGTTACATCCCCTGCATTGAAAACTGAAAGAGAAAATGCCCTGTTAGAGACAAGGAGGTGCTGGGCCTTGATATGGTGTAATAAAATATGTGATTTCCTACAGTACTTCACTTGGTTTGTGTGGTCTCTACTAGATTTTAAAAGCTTATTTTAACAAACTCGTATTTTCTAAGACGAACCTGAAACTCTGTAAGAGTTGGTGCCTTCTGCTGCTTCCCCTGATTTGCAGGGAAGAGAAACGTGTGAAAATGGAGGTGGTTTGGCTTGACTCGTTACGAAGTCCCTAAATAATATTTTGTCTTAGGCACCAAATGCTTAAAGTCCTTCTATTTTGGAGTTCATATTAAATAATCAGGCTAAGTGGCAATGCATAGAAGGTAAAAATGGAAAAGCTGGCGCAGAGTACGTCCCTTTGAAAGTATAGCATAAAGTATAGGTGTAGGACAGGGCTTTCCATAGGATGAAGCCAATTGAACTAGGGTGGGTAGAGCTCACCTGAAGGTCATGTTGGATATGTGGAGATCTGGGAAGCTGAAGTGAAATCCTCAGCAGAAGAAATTATTTCAAAAATAAGAAATGCCTGAAACATATAATCCATGAAAAACATAGCGATTGCTCTCAGTTTTTACATAAAAAACACCCAAATGCTTTGTTAATGAGTACAGGAATAAAAGGAGAAGCCAACAGCAGTGCTGAGCACAGGTAGATCTGTGCAGCCCCGTGGTTTTGTGCTGTGTGCCACTTGTCATTAGCCTTGCCAGCTGCTGCTGCGTGAGGCCACGTGCAGCGTGGAAGGGAGCTGCAAACCTGGGGCTGCTGGTTGCCTCGCCGGGGTGCTCTGCAGAGAGCTGTTGTGTTGCAGTCGATCTGCCTGAAGTCAGTGGCAGCAAAATTGGGCACTAAACGGAGACAAAATGACTGAAGGGAAGAGACGGCATCTCTGGTGTGCCACGGCATTATCTGTCTGGCAAACACCTAGGACAGGGATCTCCATCTGGCGTGCGCTCGGCCATCGATGAGTGGCTGCTGCTGTAGGAACTGAGGTCCCTGCCTGCTGGAGCACCTGGGGCCCATCTGCTGGGATTAAACCCGGGACAGGCGCATTATGGCAGGCCGAGCTGCTGGCTCTGGTGTTGAGCTCTTTGTCTTCACAGCCCATCACCTGCACTGCTGCTTTTTCCTTGCTGACATCACTCTTTTAGCTTCAGAACATGGCTTAAACAGTATGTCGTACTCTGCTTTCACATACTCAAAGTGGTAGAAAAAGGAATAGAGATCTTAAGCATCATTGGGGGAGCAATATGTGCAACTGGGGTCACACACAGCCAGTCACTCTTGCAGGGCTCAGCTTTGTATTCAGATGCGCTGGCTGGCGAGCTGCAGACATTCCAGATACTTGTGTTCGTTTTGGCTGTATCCAGGCACGCACTCACAAAGAGCAAGATGCGTGCAGTGAAGTATAAATCCCGTTCTCTAATGACTCAAAGCACTGTTGTGTGCGCATACGTGGTTAACAGATTGTATAATTAGCTGACTTTGTAAGCCAACAGCATGTATGATTCTTCAGTAGTTATCTAGAAATCTTATGTGGTTTGAGGAGCGTCTGCAGGCCCTTCGCTTGTCATATGTATGCACCGATGACTGCTGGGCGGAGGAGAGGGGGCTGCATCCCTGTGCCCGGAGGAGAGGGGCTTCCCAGGCCTGGCACCATCACCTCTGCGTTTCTGCTGAGCCCTGGGCTGGCAGACAGCTCTTCCCCCTTGGCTGCCGATGCTGGGCTGGTTTGGCTGGCTGCTCTGTGGGTGTGGGGACAGGTCGGTCCCCAGAGGCAGCCTCCACACAGCGCCCTTGAAGACAGGCCCACCAGACGGTGCAGCCATGTGCTGCAGAGTGCACAACATGAGTTATGACTAGAGCCCTTCTCTTGGCCCTTGAGTTTGATTAGGCTTCAGCCCAGGCTGCGACCTGTTTTTATATGAAATATTTAATTCAGAAATGTTAATCCTGGAGGTCACAAGCCTCATTGCAGAGTTATCTTGACCCTGCAGCACAGGAACAGCTGGGCCTGCTGGCAAAGCAGCTGCTGCTGCGGTGCGGTGCCTGCTTGCCCTTGGGAGAGAGGTGTTGCTAACCCCAGGGAGCTGGCTGCGAGTAAGTAGGAAGGCTGGGGTTTGCTGCCGCAGAGGAATGTGACAGGTTGTGCTGGCATCCGGGAGACGTGGAGGGTGGGAACGCGCACCAGGGCCCAGGGCTGCGTGCTTGGGATTTCACTGGAGCCAGGGAGGAGCCGGCAGGGAAGCGAAAATGACCTTGAAAATCCTTATCGAGATGAAAAGGTGCAGTCAGTGAGCACATTCCTCTGCCGGCTGCGCTGCACACAGTGTGCCGCCCGGCTGGGCTGCAGCGAGTGCTGTGGCTGCCCAGAGCTCCAACAAACAGTCCCTTGTCATGTCTTCAGGAGATCGCTTCCTGCAGTTGGCGGTGGGGTGTCCGTCGGTCCCGTGGCAGGTCTGGTGTGATCTAAGGGTGCGCGTAAATCTAAGGGACCAGCTTCTAAAGTTGACTGTTTCCGTGCACTTCGTTTATAAGTAATGAGTCTGAAGGCAGTAGCGAGGCAAAGTCTGGCAGCTGGAGAAGATGGGCCACGTGAGAGGACCAGTTTTAATTATGATTCCATGGCAGATGAATCTCATCTACGAGTTTGGTGCTCAGAAATCTGGTGAGCAGCCAGACAGCTCATCACAACCAATGAGAGGGGTTGTGGTTTTTCCCAGTGCTGCTTCTGTTGCTGGCACTCCTCTGTCACTGGCATGCTATCGATGGCTGAGTCCCGCTAACCCAACTGTAAATTCACCTGGCAGAAAAGTCTGAGTACTCCTGCGTCGTGTTACTGAATGGAAACAGTTTGTGGGAAGGCTTGGAGGGTGCGATAGGGTAGAGAAGAGCTACTGGACTGGGAAGAGGAGCAAGGAAAGGGTGTGTGGGATGGAAGGTGGGAGAGAGGCTTTTTATGGGAGCAACAATCCATTAGCCTGGCTCAGTTGCTGATGTCTTTGTGCTGCTGACACTGTTTTCCCTCCCTCCCCTGTACTAGCACATGTCCTTGTACAGTCACGTGCTGATTCAGGTTAGGAAACTGCATTGCCTAGAAATTAATCCTTTTTTAAAAAGCTTTTTGGGTCCCAGGAAGGTGTCATGGTACAGATAAAGCAACCCTTGTAGTGCAAAAAAGAGATCACCACTTACTACTACGACTATGCATATGTGCTGCAAAATGATAAATACTGTGTTCTTGAATAAATCTAAGTATCATTACAGCTTGACTGTGGCTGGCACTTTTATTGCTGAGACTGTGCTGCAACTTTGGAAGCAAATACTTGAAATTT
Source organism: Steatornis caripensis (assembly GCA_013398225.1). NCBI lineage: Eukaryota > Metazoa > Chordata > Aves > Caprimulgiformes > Steatornithidae > Steatornis > Steatornis caripensis. The sequence goes on along the minus strand of VZSC01019991.1, from coordinate 73,026 downwards.
GTTGGGTTTTTTCTCTCTTGACAAGGATAGAATAAAACCCTCTCTCTTTCTCCATGGCTGTATGAACTTACTCTTGTGTGCTGTGTGGTTTTTGTTAGAGGAATTCAGGTGTTTGCCAGTGTCTTTTAGATAATTCCTTTCTAAATGCTTAGCTTGGAGAGCACTTGGGCAAAAATCTTGTGTTGCTTATAAAATTCAGATCCTTTTTGGTTTTCATAGAATGGTAGGGGTTGGAAGGGACCTCTAGAGATCATCTAGTCCAACCCCCCTGCTAAAGCAGGTTTTAGAGGATCTAGATGTGTGCTAGTAATTTGATGTGTGCTAATGATCTTGGGAAGTCTGTTTTTAGCTGTTATGGAATGGTGTGACCTCTGCTCAGGGCGACGGAGCATGGCTCGCTCCTGCTGGCTGGGGCAGTCCATTTGCTCTAGTATGTGAAGACTTGTCTCCCAGCTGAGTGCACTGAATCGACTTGCTGAGGAGTGCGATGAGTAGTCTTGCCATCACCTCTGATGCTCTTGCGGAAGTAGTACTTGGACCTGTTGAGTGGCAGAGCTGTCAGGATTGATAGGCTGCATGCGCTGTATCTAGCTGGGTTACAGAGAGTATGCTGTGAGTCCACAGCCTGCTCCTGGGCAAAGCATGGGATGGCGTGAACACACCATTTCTCTCAAAACTGGTGGACTTGCTGGCCAGCTTCCTTGCTGGTCTGAGCTTGATGCCATAACCCCAGCTTTTGTTTGCCATGATGCTTGATTAAGGTGAATGTAGCATCTTTTTTTTCTTTGAAGTTATTCAGCTTCTAAGGCCAGGATGAAATGCAGCCTGTTCTGTTGTGATTCACCTCCTTCACTTGTTAATGTGGAGCAACTAGTGTGGTGGTGCTGCTGAAGCTGCTGTCTCTGCTGTCATACGAGCCAGGAGCTTGAATAAGGTAAAAAAGCTTTAGAGACTTGAAGCTAACTTTTTTGGCAGGCTATCATTATAAACCTTGAAACCACTAGTAATGAAACAATAACCACCAGGCATTAAGTTCTGATGAATATTGAGGGGAGAGGGTCGTTAAATGATGATCCACCTCCATATTTCCAGTGCAGGGTTTGTGACCTGGGTTTCTGAGGAGTGAATTGCATGCAGGACCACTGGCTTGCTCTCAGCTTGACTTAGCATAATAATGCTGGTTGTCATCTCACAAGGACTTGTATCTCAGTCACTTAGTGTGGATGTAGGAGGCCATGGGTCTTCTCATTAGTTCTGTGACTTCCAGCAGTGAGTGGCCAGTACTGTTGAGGTGAAACTTCCCTGTACTGTAGCATCAGTGCCAGTAAGGTCATTTAGATGGTAATATATGAGGTCATTATAATGTCATCACCAAAACCAGAATTTAGTCTTTAGGGCCTACTCTGATTTTATTTTGTTTTGTTTTATAAAAAGTTTCAATCTTTTGCTCTTCCCTGAGAGGGAGTGCTGTAAATCTGGCCATTTTTTAAAATATGGAAGAAGGTTTGGAGGCATTGCTAGCAAAGTTGACTCTCTGGAAGAGCAAGAGACTGGCTACAGAGAAAGAGGAATTTGATAACAGTGAGAACCTTCAGCACATCAAAGAGAAGATAACATGCTAAGAGCATTGACAATTGATTTCTTTTGTCTAGAATATTCATCTTAGAAATTTTTCAAAGTATGTTTTATTGCTTCCAAAGGGATTTAGAGTAGCTGACTTAACTTTGGTATTGAGAGTTGGTAATCTTTCAAGATTCAAACAAGTTTTGCACATCTGTTGTATGAGAAGTGAGGAAGGGAGAAATAGGAATACAGCGATATCAAAAAGACACAAACAGTTGAAGGTGTTTTTAGCCACCTTCACCAGAGTACATTGGCAAGAGGAAGATTGTTCCTTTGGAAGGAGATCCTGTGGCTTTTTCCATACACTAAAGTAAAACACTAGCTAAATATTAGTAGTAAGACTATGTAAGGTGTGTCTCTTGACACATACCTAGGCTGTGAAGTGTGAGCAGCAGCAGCAGTGGAGCGGTATCTGTGCTGAGTCTTTGCTTAGTGGGAATAAGTGCTGTGCGTTTTGAACTGAGGAATAACTAAAAAGCTTTTGATACTTGGTGCCTCAGTAAAGGTCTATTGGACACTTGAAAAAAAATTATGATACACTGCATTAGGTAGAAATTCGGTTAACTGCTTCAGACAAAAACATACAGCAGCCTCTTCTCCACGAGGCCTTTACAGCAAAAAAACTGTCGGTTATCCCAAGGTAACAGATGATACTTTCACACACCTGAATACACACGTTTAAAGACACCACCTTGCTTTTTTGGCAACTGGTTATAATTTGTGATCAGGATATCATTTATTGCTCGTACTTAACTGCTGAGCCCTTCTACTTACGTCCTCTTTGAACAATTGATACCGATTGCGTCCATGAGCTTGTGTTCATAGAGATCCTCAGATAATACTCCCTGCAATAATATTTGAGTTGTAAACAGTCTTGGGCAATGAATTTTTCATAAGTTTTCCCTTGAATTCTGAAAAATGACATGTTGCTTCTGAGATTTGTCTCAAATTTTTTAAATTTTGAGGAAGACTAAAATGCTGGTCCTGATCAGGGACAATGCAACTCGGTATAATGAACCTTGCGCCGAACTCAAGATTTATCTTTCTCAGTCTCGTACACCAATCTAGAATGCTTCAGTAAAACTCATTTTTCCTGCGGCTGTGTAAATTCGTGTGAAGAGGGAAAGAGTCCCCCACGAGCACAGTGTCCCTTGAGGACGCAGTTGGCTGCAGGCTGGTGTTTCGGGAGGGAAGGGGCAACCTTCCCGGCACCACACACGGAGCTGTGGAGACTCCCTGTGCGTGGGATCTCCCTTGCTGCCTGGACCTGGCAGCTGGGCATTGCAAGGGGTGCTACTAGTGGTATCCCAGTTTCAAGATACCATGGTGCTGATATGTTCGGTTTTGCCTGTGATGAAATGTGTGTTTGTCGTGAACCCGAAGGTGGCTTTCACCTTAGTGGAGCTGTTCCAGAGTGTGGAAAGTAGACAGTACCAGAACCATGGTCCTCCTCCCAGTTTGGTCTGAGCCACGGTCCCTGAGTCTGTGGCATGTTGCTTCTCTGCAGGTGGACTGTTTTCTTTCTTCCTGAGCTGAGTGCTAGGTGTGCAGATCTTCATGAGGCTGCTTGTGCTGCTTTGGAGCTGGCCGAAGGACTGCAGGTGGACTTTAAGCTGTGCAAGATAGATGGGAAAGGGGAACGCAAAGAGCAAGTGGTGTTACAACTTCTATGTTAACACATTTAATCTGATGGCAAAATATATTGGTAGTTGATCATTCAAAATAAATGATGTTTGTAAGAATAAATCAATTAAACTCACTTAGTGATGCAAATCCCATTTTTGCCATCCTCAAATGAACGAGCAAACTTCGATAGTTGTTTATTTGTATTGACTCCCTTGCAGTGTGTGAAGTACTAAGCTATGTTTTGTGCTTTGTACAGTTCTGTCTATAAACACAGTTTGGAATAATTTTTTTGTGGCTTAACTACATAGAAAATCAAGGCTTTGTTACTTTGGATGAAAAAGGTATTAAACCTGTTAGCTTTATACTTTCACCTTACACTTCTAACTTTTCACATCTCCTAAAGCTTTACTTTCCTGAGGTTGTTCTACACATTTGTTCTTGTTTTGATGTTTCTGTTTATTTTTATACAGTATGACTTTTCAGGAATTGAGAGGGCGTTGCATCAACACCAATAGCAACAGTAGTAGATAGTAAAGCTGATATTGTGAATTCCAGCAGCTTAAGTGCTTCAGCAGTCACTGCATCCATGAGCCGAGTGCTGTGTAACGTGGGCTTCTTCCTCTTTGAGCAGTTTGGAGGGCAATGCTTATGCTTAAATATGTCTTTCTGTATCTTGAGTTCACAGTTGCTTTGCAACTAGAAGAATTTTTGTTCTTCTGTGTTCTCCTCTGTTCAAATATCACCTTGACCAAGCATCTCCTGTGACTCTTACAGGCAGCCAGAAACATTCCTGTTCATACCTGGTGCTGCTCAGTTTACAATGGCATTGAAGTGGCCAATTTCCTCTTATGACTGCACTTAGGCCACTTTGGGGTTCGCTTGACTTGGTAGCTTCCTTGTATGTAGCTGAATTCAGCTCTAACTGGACAAGATTTCCAAGTTGACAGGCTGCTGTCAGATCAGAGGGTGGTGAAGTAATGTTTCCAGAACTGATCTAGGAATTGCATAACAGCTAAGTGGCTGCAGCTGGTTTGGCTTGGGGCAAAGTGGAAGAGGCTGTGGTGATGCCCTGCTGCTTGCCTAGACTATATTCTGCAAGTGATGCAGAACAAAGAGCCTGCTAATGTTGCTGTTTGGGATCGGGAATGTCAGCTAGCTATATAAGTCAGTAAGAACGTTTATAGCAAGCAGGCAGTTCCACTCAAGCTGCTGTACGGAGTTAGCAATTAGCCAAGTGCTAGTAGGAGGTGAACCAGGGAGCAGCATACAAACTATGTACACGAAAAACCCACCTCCTGTGCTTCCGTACTAGCAATGCTTGGTTTCTGCATTGGATAGACTAAGGAGCCCAGGTGAGCCCAGTTACACCGTCCCACTGTTGTCTATTTTCCCCCTTCAAATGCCATGTCAAGAAAGGGTGCAGGAGCTGGTAGTGTTGCAGGAGATACTTGCTGTCATACTGCCACACGGTAGAGATGCTGGTAAGAAACACAGCAACATGCATTGCTTCTCAAAGAGTTAAGGTTTATAATTGTCATAAATTAAGTGAAAATTCAGTGCCCGATGAAGTCAAATTGTGGGGTGAACCACAAATCTGTTCCTCTTTATAGACATCCAAACAGTCGGCCCAGTGCTCACTCCCCTGCCACCGCCTGTCTCTGCATGCTGCCATCCATGGGATAAAGTGTTTCTGAACCCTGAGGTACAGCAATTGTTCAATACTCACTTGGTTGCCAAAATCTCAAATACTTAGCTTTTTCTGACAGTAGCTGTTGGTTCCCTGCTGTAGGAGCTGTATTTTGGAGGGGGGAGTCTGTGCTATACACCTCTTTATCTTGAGGCATCTTGCCAATGTAAACTGCTGCCGCCCACACTGTAGGCAGCCTTTCAGAGAAGCAGGAGTGCAGGCTGTAAGAACAGAGGCGAGCCTTCCAGTTCATAATCTCCCAAATATGTCAAGAAACTAGTCGAACTTCTCTGTCTGGATGTTTGGTAGACAATTTACCCCTCACTGTGAAGTGACTGGTCCCATTCTTTGAGAACAGTCAAACCTTTGAGTGATGAGAGTGCTGACTTGGTTTTAGTTAATCCATTCAGGCTGTGCAGGTGGCAAGGCTGCATCTCATCCTAGAAGAGCTGAAGGCAAACTTACAACCTCAACTATTTAAGACTAAAGACATTTGAAATACTTGCATGGTTAAATTCCAACTCTTGCATGCCTTTAGTTTAGTAGTGTTGCACTGTTCTCATCAAGTTGTACCTTACTCTTTTATATCTTTTCTGCTTAATTGGTTCAGGAAAGCATGCAGGATATACAGGCTAGCAGGCAAGTTAATGTTGTGAGAAGCCTCAAGTCCCATTTCCTGGCTTTTTAACCTTGAACTATCCCAGGAATTTTGCATTTGAGTGATTAAGAAGGTATGACTGACCTCCTGCCTATCTCCTGCTAGCAGAACCAGTTTGTTAATCTCTGGGAATGATCTAAAATCTGTAAGTGGTTTTTGATAGTCTTCTGCTCACAAATAGCTTAGTAATGCTTTGCTTCCAGAGGTAAATGAGCTGTACTGAAAAGAAATGCATGGGCGCTGTGTGCAAAGTAGAGCTTGTAAACGTGTGCGAAGCTTTTCAAAGGTGGATAGAACAAGCAACCAGTTAACTGTTAGACTGATATGTGCTAGACATGCTCATTGTGGCTGGTGGGGTGGTAAATTGTGTATAATATAGCTCAATGCTTCCGTGAATCTGTTTGAGTAATAGAAATGTATTACTATTAAAGGTATAAATGTATTCGTGTTTGGAATGCTCGAAATACAGGCTATTGCCTGACTTCAAGTGTCTTTGGTGTCTCATGATCTGCTTTGTGTAGAATCTGTTTGCGCAGCATGTGACTAATTTCTGTAAAAGAACAGCAATTTGGATGTTACCTTCTCGTGTGAAAGCAGAGGGTCTAAAATGGTTACATGTACAACTCTTATCACCTTAATGAGGTGCAGGGGTTATTCTCATGTCCTGGCCAAAGCGCTGTAGAGGACATCACTGACTTCTGAAGTGTCAATAAAACTGTTTAAAATTGCAATAGCTTGGAAAATAAGCTCTGAGGATAGGTGTTGGGCATGCTTATCCTAGAGGTGGCCCAATGCACGGAGCATCAGGGGCCAGGAGGAGATGCAAGGTGGAAGAGGTCTTTGGGAGACGGAGAAGATGCTCAATGACGGTGGTAATGAAGGAAACCACTTCTGAAAAGAAAACAGCTCTACAGTCTTAGTTATGTGTGATGTTGTGTTCCTTTTTAGGGCGATGCTATTGGTGATGTTTAGGTTGTAGTTTAAGCAGATTTGTTTGATTTACAGAACAACTTCAAATAAGATGGTTTTCCTCAACTTGGCTCCGTTTTTTACTGTAAGGGGTGTAATTCTATTCCTAGTTACCCTTTACCGTAGCAAGACTAGGACCAGGCTGCAGTGTGGTGCACACTGACGGTCATTTAACTGACTTCTGTTTGGGGTAACTAGAAGTTTGGGGTGACTGTGCCTTTGCGTGGGTCTTGGAATAATGTCTGGCTTCCAAAACTTTGAAACGCCATATTTGATCTCTTATCAGACTTTGTGGAGCATAAGTGAGAGGATTCTCAGATTTGTGATCACTTCTGAAAGGCTTCTCCTTGCTACCTGGGAAGCACTTTCCATTTGTAGTTCTTATCTGCTTATGGTGGTCCTGAATTCCTCCTTAATGCTCCCCTTGGTGTGGAGGTCTCCCCTTCTAAACGCACCGCAGTTGCTGAGGTTCAGTGCGATTGAGAGTGCCGTTTGGCCCAAGCTGTTGTTGCTGCCGAGGATACTGGCTGTTAGGGATGAGCTCTTCTCATCACCATTTCCCTAAGTCGCAGTTGGAGAGGGAATCCGAGGGAGTGTTTCATCATGCCCAGGTGTGTAGTGACGGGCTGAGGAAAGCTTTGCCAGCAAGATCATGAAACAGGGCCTCTTCTCTGCCACACCTCCAGCCTCTAAAGGCAATTGTCCCTGCAGTGAGAGAAGATGCTCCCAGGAAAAATAGTTACTATAGTGACGAAGAGCCCCGGTGTGTTTGAGAGCTGGCTCACCATGTTGAGTAATACATGTGTAGGAGTCTATTTTTAAGAGCTTTTATGAGGAGGAGATTGCTGTAGTCCTAGAAAACGTGTCTGCAAAGTGATAGGTTTTTCTATGCTGGAGTTTAAAAATAATCATCGGCTGTCTTGAGAATGGGATGACCTCATTAAAACAAAGAAGCTTGTATGTCTTCGTGTTGAGCTCCTGGCAGTGATTCTTGCATCAGCCTTCTGAGTTACAGTAGGAGCTCTACCCAGTAACAAGTTCCTCAAAGCTCAGACCCACGGGGATCTTGTGTACAGCCACGCCAGTGTCACAGCTGGAATTTAGGTGCTTTTGGCTTGTTCTCTATCCTGGGCTGTGTAGCATATACTGACACATAATGAGCAGAGAGTTTTATTCAAATGAGAAATGAAAAAATGCTGTGTAAAAAAAAAAAAAAAAAGAAAAGAAAAAAACAAACCCCAAACAAAACCCACAACAAAAAAAAAACCCCAAAACATTGAAAATAAAAACTGTCTTCAAGCTTCTCCCACAAAACGCTGGGTTTAAAAACTATTTGGCTTTGTAAGAGAAATGGTGTGAGTGGAAATATCTGCCAGAACTCATAATTTTATCTTGCTTGACTTCTTGCCCATGAAACCTGTATGCTCCTATGCTCGCTGTGTACGTCGCTGTGAGTGCAGGAATAAGGGGAGAAATGAATGGAGCTGTTCAGTTTTGGTTGCTAATGCTGTAGCTGTGAGAGGAGCTGACATGAAGGTCCTGAGCGATCCCAGTGCTACTTTTGTTCCTTATGCAGTGAGCCGCTGCTATTGGTACAGTAAACTGTAGGAAATCCCCTGCTCTGTAGTTTCGCCTGTATAGAGTCATGAAGGATTTCATGTAAGGCCATGAGATCTGTACTGAACTGCTTAAAATAAGGCTCTGCTGTTTAAATGGCTTCACTGTGTTATGGGGGTTTGAGGAACTCTGCAGACATAGGGATTAAGTGGGTTTACACACAGCGTAGAAGCTCGTCAATCCACTGTTGGCTTATAAATGCTTAACATCTTGGTGACTGCAGTGCACCATTTGCTGTCTGCACATACACGTACGTGCACATACGTACTCATAGCCGTGAGCCTGACTAGAAACCTGCGTGTGGGTTTGCTAGATTGCTGTAGGCCACCAGTTGGCACTGAAATCCAGTAATTACAAAAATAACACTTCCAGTTTTAAGAAGTTCCGAATTGTTTTCTGTTACCTTTGTAGTATTAACTCCAGCCTTGTAAGCGGCACAGTTCACCTGTTTCCTGCTCCTGTCAGGAACCTCTGTCGTCTTAGAGCCATGTTTAACAAACCTTCTGTCAATCAAAAACTTGTTATACAAGGATTATTTGCTTTCAGTTTCCTGTGTAATGAGGTTTTTGATTGACAACAGTGGAGTTAAAAACTATAGAAAGGCTTTCTGAATCTGAGATGAGCAAGTTTCCATTTAATAGTGTTTGCACATGATAACATTGGCTTCCAGTTTTATCTGTGAAAGAAGCTGAAGGTGATAGATCAAAAATTATAAGAAATATAGAAGCCTTTCTCATTTAAAAATAATGTGACTTATAAACCAGAGCTAGGAAACTAACTTTCTGTTTCCTGTTGCGGGAGCGGGATTTGAGCATCATTTGCTGTACAAATACTCAAGCTATTGGGGCCAAATGTTTTGCAGAGATGGAAGTGTCTCAGTGCATTCACTGGCCGGTGGGTGGGCAATGGCTTTCCCCTCAGCCTGAAGACCCTAAGATACTCCTCAGGTTAGGAAGCTGGTGATGCTGTTATCTTTTACCTCTGTTATCAGGATTAGTTTCCGACATGGTGTCCTTGACTTGCTGTGTGTGGTGGTTTGCTGAGGGTGCCTGGTTTCCAGAGGTCCTAATGAGCAATTGCATTTGCTCAAGTAAGTTTGAATTTCTTAAATAAAAACAGATGAAAAAATACCATATTGAAAACTAAGAAAATATGATGGAAATTTTTAAATCTAGGTTGATGTGTCTTTCAAAACACTAAATGTTCCTGAAAGTTACCCTGATTAAAACTTAGCTAATGGGGGAAGAGCAGTCTCAGGTAAGATGAACATGAGATGCAGGTGACTTGATATGAGATGAACGTGTGGGTTGCTTTTTGGTGGGCTAGGCGGCCAGGTTTAGGCTACATTTTCAAATATCTGCTGTAGCTCAAGCTGGTTTATCTTGTAGGAACTCCACAACAAGTTTAGCCTCCAGCTTAGAAACAGATGAAGCACTTCAGGGGTAATTCTGGTCTAACTGATGCTCTAAAGGGCATTAGAGCAAAGAACCATCCGGAAGATGCGGACAAACTCATGCATCTGAAAGTGTCGTCTCTTAACTAGACTAGTTTTGTTTTAATAAATTCTATACCTACAGACTTCAAAGTTTTCCCCCTTGGTTCCCTCCTTGTGACTGGAGATCAGAAGTCAAAGTCAGGATTTTCTGAGCTTTCGGGTGCATTGCTTTCTTTCGAAAGCTGGATGAATGTATCCGGAGGTTTCCCTAAAGGAGGAGGGTAAGGAATGCATGAATCTTTTTGTAGGTTTCCTTTTTTAGTTATAAGCACAGTGGATGAAAGGGGTCCGTTTTTCTAGACTGCTGCTTTGAGTCTAGCTATGGAGGGGACCTGTTGTACGATAATGTGGTTCGACTGAGTTGATGAGATTTTTTCCAAGGCTGATAGGAAGCTTTGTGAATTGCAAAGGAGATGTTCCAAAAGAAATAGTTCTGCAGATTTGCCCTGCCTTTAACTTCACAAATTCAGAAACAGTCCTGTTTTATGCAGAAATAATACACTAACTGAATCATGTCTTGCTCTGAGAAAGAAACTTTACCTTTTGCTCATTTAATCTGTCATGCTACCCTGTGAGTGTGCTTAGGGAGATGCTAGATTTTTGGACCCGCTCTGGAAAATTGGTTTATTTGAGTCTTTGTAAAACCCCTAAAATCGTAATCTTAAAACAAGAAAATAATCTCCTTTTCCTTTTTAAGCTTTATTCATAGTCTGGCTACACAACATATTGTATGTCTTTCATCTGTGATTGTAGCATTGCTTCTTTGATTTGTGCCAGTTTTTCCCCACAACAGCAAGCAAAAGGAGTTCAGAAGAGTAGTTTGGTTATGAAGCTGCAGTTATTTGGGGAAATGGCTATATGACATATGTTGTCTGTAATAAACGAAATTACTCTCTTAATTCTAAAACTAATTATTCTTCTGTGTGATAGTTGAATGACAGATTTGTCCTTTAATAAATACTTACTCCTGTGTACAAATGGGATAGTTGCAAGCTTGCGGTCAGCCAGGGAGGACCGCACAGTCTGTGCTTAGTGGTGGGTGCTCCTTGTCAGATATGCTGAAAGTCTGAATCTCAAAGGTGAAATTGTTGTCCGATTGAGCCCTAGAAACTGGCAAGTGTCCAGTTGGCTCGTGTCGTTGCTACAGCGGACTGATCCTGCCTTGCTTTTTCTCCCCTTTTTTCAAAACTCCAACTGGAAGAACTGACTGGATGTAGCTCATGTGTTACGCTTCACGTGGAAAATAGGAATCCTTCAGTTGCTTGATCTTGGCTTCTTATTGAGTCTGACAGTTCCTGAGCACATCTAGAAGGAATTCAGCTGCTTCTAGCAAAATAGGACTGGACAAAAGCTGAGCAGAAGCTTTGTGAGTTTCGTATTAAACTGTGGAGCATCGAAGTTGGCACTGCAGTGCCATTGCCTGCTGAAAGTAGTCCCAAGGCCTGGGGCTGATAGTGCAGCTCAATGCTGTTTTTTTTAAAAAAAAATTTATTTTAATCTTAGATGTGATTCTTGAGCAGAATTCTGCTGCAGACAATTCTGCTCAGTGTGTAATACAAATTGAGCTACTGCACTGTTTTGTAGCTGCAGCACACCATCACCTAGTATACTTCAAGTATAGGTTTAATTACTGCCCCATGGTGAGGGATGCTTGCTTGGATCACTGGGCAAAAATGTGGAGCACTGTAGCTGGGACACTGGAAATGCATGGTTTTTGGTTGAATCAATCCATAGGGCTGAATGGAAGCTGGTATACAAGGTTAGTTAGAGACTGTGCAAACCTGGAATGAAATGGCACCTCTTCTGACAAAACTCTATAGTAGTAGCAAAACAGCAATCGTAAAAGCAATTTACAGCAATATTTTGAGTGTTACTAATCAAATGATGCGCTGGAAAAGACCACTTGGACTTTGCATGGCCTAGATGGCACACTCTATCCCTGCTGACTTCAAATGTGTTTTTACAAATAAATAAATAACTTTTCATCCTTTCGCTTGTTCCAGATAACATCTAATAAGCATTAAGTCTAGGTTTTATCATGGGTGACGGTTGAAAATTTTTCACTGATTTTTTTTTTTAATAAAGTATTTGGCCATGGAAGAACAATGTCATGCTTATCTCGGCAATCAAGTAATTACTACAACACAAGTTCTCAGCAGTAATGTTGAAGTATCATCAAGCTGGTTTTCCTGATGTGTGTAAAGTTGAGACCAGCCCTTAGACGGCTTTTAAAAATCAGCTTGATTCTTAGTGTGCAAGAAAATAAGCGGAGACCAGTTCTTGTGGTTATCTTTTG
>VZSC01019991.1:19547-60915 GCA_013398225.1 Steatornis caripensis | reverse complement strand
TTTTTTTTTTTTTTTTTTTTTTTGCAAATGCTTCACCACCCTCAAGACGCTGAGGTTTTTCTGCATTTGTTTTGATGGGCTGGAAGGAGAAGGCACCCTCAGGAGCACCCCTGTGTCTGCAGGCAGCACCCGGCTTTGCCCAGGGGAGCTGAGCTGTGCCTGTGCCCTGCTGTGTGCCACAGCGGAGGTGCTGGGGCAGCCAGGGCAGGGAGAGCTGTGTTCCCTGTTGCCTGCCGTGTCATCCCAGCCTGTCTGTGCCCTCTAAGGGATGGGAGCAGGTCCTCTGGAGTCCAGTGTTCAGCACTGCTCCTTCCCTATTCTCTACCTGTCCTGCTTCCCTTTGCTTTTATTTCATGTTAGTAGTTCAGTTTTCAGAGAGGTGAAAGTGCTAACCCTAGTGTTTAAGTTAAATTGCTGACGTGTTTGCAATGGCACTTTCATCTGCGTTATCTCTGGAGAGTTGCTTGTGTCTGACCTTGCTCTGTATTTTTACCTTTGTGCATCTTTGACTTGATGAACTTGGAGCAGCACATACCGGCTACTCTTGGCTTGAGGAAACAGCTTGATCCACAGGGAAAAATGTGGGATAGCAATCAAAAGTATTGAGATTCTATTTTACTTCCAGGTAATCTCTATTTTCTATACAAACATGCTTTTGGTACGCAGTCTAGATTAAGAACAGTAAAAATAAACCTTTCAATGAAACTTTACTGAGAAAGTTTCAGAGTTCTATGTAGTGAAGCTCTGAGGTTTTTTGCACTGCAGAGCTATAAATGAAATTAAAATTTTCTGAGAAAATAGTGATTCAAGCACTGCTTCACATAGCAAAGGCAGTGTGTTGAAAGCGAAACACAGCAGCAGGTGAGTAGAGATCTTAGTGGCTTACATAGCTTTTACAAAAACATGACCAGACTTCCAGGTCATGGTTTGGGGGGGAATTATGTTAGTTGTTAAATGTTGGGTTTATGTTGAACCTCTTATGGTTGGTGGCTTTTTCCTAAAATTCCCTGTTACACTAATGAGTGACTGTTAATGTGAGGCTACCAGTTGGTTGCTCAGTACCTCCAGATGAAGTATGCTCAGCTATGCTGAAAACTTAATAAAACTCTAACTGCCAGTCCTGCTGAATTATCTTTGGATATGAAAGACTTTCTGCAAACCTGTTCAGGCTCTTACCGTGGGTTGGAAAATTGCTTTCTTAACTACCTTTCCTTCCTGTGACATGCTGCTTGTATGTGGCAGAGTTTGGTACAGTTCCATGGCTGAGTCTTTGACCGAGTTGCACTTGGTACGTGCAGCATAACTGCTGGAGAGGGGCTGCAGTGGTTTGTGGTGTGTCCTGTGCTTTCTGCCCAAAGGGCTCCTTGGGAAGTCCGACTCATGGACTCCAACTCAAAGTCATGGCTCTCCTTCCCGATAGGCCACGTGTAGTGCGTTGGAGTTGTGTGATGGATCTACGGGCCCGTGCCATATGCTTTTGGCAGCTGGATGTGTGAGATACCTGCAAGCTTAATTCTTCCTGGCTTGTGCCTCCCTGCAGTGATACACTTGGTTAGTAGTTTTGTCGGTGCAAGCTGAACCTCATTAGCTCAGAGTCAAAGGGAGGAAAGGGACATGATTTTGGGGACTGAAATCTGTGGGGTCACCCAAGGAGCGGGTACTCTAGGCTTTGTTTTTAGCCATACAAGCCTTCAGACTGTTGCTGGGTGTGATCTCTAATAGCAAAACTCATCAGAACAGTATTGTGACAATAATTCCACATTTGGACGGAGTGGGTTATGCTTTTTCGTGGTACTGAGAAACTAATCTAGTTTGTCATTAATGAAACGGAACATACTGCAATGCAAATGAGTGGAGTTGCGTGACAAGTGGTCCCACAGTCCTCAGCACTTGCTATTGACTGTGCAGTCTTAATTATTCATGCTATGCAAATTGCATTTCTCATGTTGCTCCTTCTTGTCGACATATTTTTTGATACAGGACTTGCCTGCAAACAGTCTTGTTCTTTCAGTTGAGAGACAAGGATCGTTTCTGGCAATGTTCTTAATGTTCTTTTGTCAAGTGAGCACTGGCTGAGCCGGGCAAGGCCCGGGAGCTCTGTCAGAATGAATTCATCTTGCTGTAACTTCAGATGAAGAAAGGGAGGAGTTTGTGGAGTGTTATTTGATAAGAACTGAAGTTTTGAAATAGTTTTCAACTTCTGTTTTCCATTCTGAAACCCGTGTGGTACTTGTTTTCTGGTCATTTGTTCGGAATAGACATGTGGGAGTGGTTTTTTTATTCATCATAAATATTATTTTGCATTTCAGGTATACTAAACCACTAACCTTTGCAGACTGCATTAGTGATGAATTACCCTTAGGATGGGAAGAAGCATATGACCCTCAGGTTGGAGTTTATTACATAGACCACAACACCAGTAAGTGACATGTTACTGTGTTTTTACAGAGTGATTGTTCTGTGCCTGCATTCTGTGCCTGTTAAAATACACTGAACACAAAATCACAAAATCGCTAACAGCATGCTTTAGAGTAGATGAGATTTGCAGCTCGTGAAATCATATCCCGTCCTCCATCGTACAAGTTACGTCTCTCTCTAAAACAGGAATTTGAGACCTTTTCGTTTTCAGTCTTCAAATCAGCAGTCATGTTCAAGCTGATACTATGGACACACCTCTAAGATTTGGCTCTGCTGAGAAGTCTGACTAGGTTGCAATGATCTGGAGTTTATTCTCAGCCTGGAATTTGTTCTTGTGGCAAGACCATAGGAAACAGTGCAAAGGTCCTGTGTTTATTCCCCTGGCAGGAGTAAACTGAATGATTGCATGAGCTCCCTGAGCTGCAGCAGTTTGCACTGCCGTTACTGGAGAGGAAACTCAAGTAGGCTTGGGATATCCTGAGAGATAGGCAAGTTGGAAAAGTGTGAAGTTCAGGCCTGTGGCGTTTTTATTCTGTAGCCTCAAACTAAACCCCTGCTTACTGTTGTTGTTAGATTGCTTGATAGTCTAGAAGTATTGAGCTTTATAAGCTCATTTGAATTATAAGAAAATACAGAACTTGCTATATCATGACAGACATTGTTAGGAGATGTGTATTGGGTTGTGCTAGAACAAATCCCCTGAAAAAAACAATAAACAAAATAAATCAGTGACTTTGATTCTCTTTACAGAATGGCTCCAACTGCAGTCCAGAAGTTCACAGCAGAGCCATGCCCAGGCCCTTTTGGGAGTGTTTATAACTCACGCAAAGAGAAAAACCTTTAAAAGACAAAAGTGCCTTGAAGTTTTTTTGGTTTTTGTTGGTTTTGTTTTTCTTAAATCAACTTCTAGGACTTCAGCAGGTTTTTTTCAGCAAGTTACAAGAGATTTTTTTTTAAAATAAAAATGGAAATCTGGTGTGTGGTTTTTTTTTCTTAGCTATCTTCACACCTTTCCCTTTTTCAGGAAAGTCACATTTTGACCTGGCCTGAGATCACTCCTTCCAGATTTTGGCAACTTCTCTTGGTTATTAAAAATGCACAATGAAAAAAAAACTATTCTCAAAAAGCAGTAACTGGCCTCTGCAATACAACGATTGAATGTCTCCAAGTGTATGTAAAGGTGACAGAAATATTTTTATTTACCACTTGTGTCATGCCACTATCACAATATTTACGTATCTTTAAATGGCTTTATCCTAACTATTTTTCTGTGAGGCAGTGGATGTTGATTTTTTTTCCTTTTACAGAAAAGGATAGTGGGGAACAAAGGGTAGACGAGTGTACAGGATCACACAGGGGAGATCTGCAGGGGAGAGGATTGGACAAACCTTCCTTGAAAAGAAAGGTGCTAAATTGCAAGACACAAATCGGGGTCTCCTGTAGGTCTGTAAGACCATGTCTTTGTCTATTTCACTGCGACAAGAAAGCACTTTGGAGAGTTAATGATGAGGTTGCTTTTTAAAGACACTCTGAATCTTAATGCTTTTTCCAGTCTCACTTGGGTCTGGGTTATTCCTGTGCTGACCACACTTATAAAAGGAGTAAGTGCTGAGTTTAAAATCTTGTTAAGACTTCTTTTTGCCTCTTTCCCAATGACTTAATGTTTTGATGACTCTATGCAGCCAGGAAGGGAGAAGAGCCCTGGGCAAGCTCTCCTGAGAAGTCAAAAATACAATTGGACTTCTCTTCCCTCATCTGGGATGTGGGAGGTACCTCCCAGGCTTCTCCAAGCCCAAAGCCAGGGGCCTGCCACCTTCCAGTGACTCTGAAGGGCTTTGCTGCGTTAGGCAGCAGTGTTGGATTAACAGATGCCAATTAAGGTAACTGCCAATTCAGTTTTACCTGTAGAATGCATTTGGGGAAGCTGTTTGTTCCCTGTCCCTTCCTAGTGAAACATCTGAGGGACTTTCTGGTTTTTCCCTTGGATCAGTTCCCTCCTCTGGTTTATCAGGCAGTGACATGGACTGTTGCAGTAGATGTAAGCCTCTGCAGGTGCTGTGGGAGCTGGCATTGTCCCCAAAAGAAATAATCTTCAGCCCACCTTCTAACAGTGAACATTAGGGTCACCTCTGACCACAGGAAAAACTTGACTCAAGTGAAATGAGCAAACGTTTCCAAGAGTCTTGTCTTTACTTCCTCAGGACTTTCTCTTCAGTCTGAGATGTATTCTTAACTTCTCATTTCTCTTCTCTCCCCACTGGAGGCAGCTGAATGCTTGCTGTCACTGGGGCCCGTCCTAGCCAGAACTGGAGCATTTACTTACTCCACTGGAATTTGCCTAAAAAAGGATGGCTAGCTGTGGTCCTGGGTGGGACACAGTTCAGGTACAGGAAAAAAACCCCTTGATCTGAAGCCTGCAGGGGAAAATGGAAGCTTGTAGGTGGGACAAACCAAATGTGACCTTGGTTGTACATTTGGGTTGTATATTTGGTTGAGTTGTGCAGAGACTGGTTGCAGGTCTGAGCCCTGTGTGGTCAAGGGCAGTTACCCCAGTCTGTGCCACTTGAAAGCACCACAGGCTTCAAGGGTGTGCAGAGAAGGCTTCAAACCGTGCTGACACCTGCTTTAATAGCAGTAGCTCTTAAAAAGTTTCACTTCTATGGACTGCCAGCGGCTACAAGGCTTGACCTAGAATTTCAATTAAAAGGTTA
Organism: Steatornis caripensis; assembly: GCA_013398225.1. NCBI lineage: Eukaryota > Metazoa > Chordata > Aves > Caprimulgiformes > Steatornithidae > Steatornis > Steatornis caripensis. The sequence goes on along the minus strand of VZSC01019991.1, from coordinate 55,786 downwards.
AAAAGAAGAGAAACAAAATAGTGACCCTATTTCTTGTGCCAGTTCCAGTCCAAATCATGATGAAACAAACCATCTCCACTTACCTTCAGCTAATCAGGAGACTCATCTTTGTGGTTTATGCTGGAGTATCCTTTGGAGGGTGTCCAAAACCACCTTCCTCTCCAAGGTCTCTTGCAGATTCCCTGTGCAGGAAGGAAGTGTCATCAGAGAGCGTGAAGAGGATGGAGACGTGTTGGTTCTTGCTGCCCACTTGAAGTATTTGAGACTAATTATCAGCAACAAGCCCAAGGACGGATCTAAATTAGATCTAAAGCCAGGAGCCATTAAAAAAAGTGAGATGGAGAACACTTCTAACATTCTCTCTCAAGCAAAATAAATACAATTAAATTGAATTGAGTACCCAGAATATTCGTAATACAGTATTAATGTGTAGCCCTGAGTGTGTCTCTGTCTGGGAGAAGTTCTTTGGAATTTGATTTCACAGAGAAACGATGATTTTCTTGCCAGATGCTGATGCAAGCATAGTAAGGCGACATTCTTCAAAACACGAAACAATCAGATTTATTTACAACAAGCTCAAACATTATGTTAAAGATTCACGACACAACAAATGATCTAATAGCCTGCATTTCTGTAGTCCTTTCATCTGACTTCTGAATGTATTTTGCATTTCTCAGTAGCTGGGACAGATCGAGAGCCCTTGGCCAATGTTTTCGTAGATTGTCATTACACGTTTGAAAATCAGAGCTCAAAGCTGCAATTGAGGAGATGCAGTTAATGCTGTCATTACCGAAAAGGTTGAGGTGAATATTTAGAAAAGTGGGAACAAAGCAGTTTCAGTATGTAAGTGCATTGTCCATCCTCACCATGAGCTGGCGGCCAAGCATTCGCTTTGTCAAGCAGTGTGTGTGTTTCGGGCAGTTTTTCACCTAACAGAGGTGTTCAGGATGATGTAGGTTTTTATAGTCTTCCTCCTGGTTGCTTATAAGGGAGAGATTTCCCTGCAGCAGCTTCCACCACCCTTGATGCGATTATAGGAGGAACAGGCTGCTAGTTTAAGGGAACACTGGAAATAACCAACCTTGAAGAAGCCCTGGGTGCAGGTAGACTTATGACCCACTGTCCTGAATTCAACTCAAGAGTTGTGGGTACTCTGCCAACATACTAATTAAGCTTGAAATTAAGATTCCTGAGCCATGGTTGGTGGTGCTTGTTCACGTAGTCTGGTCTGGGGAAGCTGTGCGTCTGGGAATAGGGGGGGGCAACTCTCTGGGTAACTCACAGCAGGCTTTCTCCTTACGATTCAGCTATGGAGTAAAGGGAGTCACCCCAGCTGGGTGTGGGTATCTGGAAAATGGGATTTGGGGGCAAGAACAGAGACAGGAGCCTGGGGTTTTCAGACTCTTGCAGTTGATACGCTGCTGTGTCTTCCTGGCTTGTCTTCTGCTCACTCTAAGGGAGACCACAGAGCTGTCTGGGAGGGCACCAGCATCTACAGTTGGCACAAGTAGCTGCTTTTATTTTATTTTAGGGGCAGTTTTTCATGTCCAGGCTTAGCTTTAATACTACATCAGCTGAAATGTTGCTTCTGCTACCGGGACGTATAAAGGACTTTTTGTTGAAATGCTTCTACAAACTATACTGTTGGTGACTTAAAAGGGGTTTTTTAATCATCTCTTGCAGCTGCTCTAAGTTTTGCTATTTAACTTGAAATGACATGTGTTCTTTCACATCTTGAGATACTGTTAAAACAAGTTATTGCTGGAGTATCCTGTTAATTTTCTCCTCAGCATGATCATGGACAGCTCGTGAAAATGATTGAGCGTCCATCCCTTAGGTAAAATCCTTTATTTCTAGTTCTGCTCCTAGGATTATTGTCAAACTGTTCTCTTCCCCGTATCCTCCGTATTGCGGTGTTAGTCTTGTGCCTGACATGCTTAAGAGCTGCTCATACCTTCCACCGTGGCAGCTTTTCCTAAATATTTAAAGAGGCTCTTAAGATATGCAGATTAGTTTCCTACTGATAGTTTGAAGCAGCTCCTTTTTATTAATTATTCATTAAGTGGTAACTAGGCATCCTTACTGAGGCATGGTAGTTTAGACTGTTTAGAGCACTTAGTGAACTGAATATTAGAACCTGTTCCAAGCAAGAACATATACTAGACTTAAAAGGGAAATGAAAAATATTTTGGACACTTCTTCACTAAACCTAGACAAACGCTGACAATAAATTTGCCTAATTAGTATTAGGACTAGATGTGTGTCTGTGACCTTACGCCTTTTTCAAGATTAGAAACCGGAAAAGCAATGTATCAGTTGTGTCAGGGTAATGGAGACAGAAGTGGTGTAGCTGTTCGTGACTGCGTTGCCTATGTTACCAAAAAATATTTTTCTCAAATTCCGCCTCCTGTATTCTGCAGTTATTTACTGCTGTGCCTGCTTTCAATGAAGGAAACGTTTACTCCCCTTCTAGATGCTGTTTATATAATGTCATTTGAGATGCTTTCAGGAATACATTCTGGGATTTAATGAGTCTTTATTTTTACTTATCTATGGAATTGGTGAGAAGGTTTTCTTTCCCCTTTTTAATAAAAGCCACTGGGCAGCCAAAGAGGACGGGCAGAGTTGTAATTGCTTTCACGTTGTCAGATGCAGTATAATGCAGTCATGTGGCAATGATGTTTTCTGGAAGTTTTTTATCTGTGAAATAGTAGAGGTACTTTATTAGTAACATTATGAAGCAGTTGCAATAAAGTCTTACAGTCAATGTCAGTATCTTGGAGCTTGTGTGTGCATATGCTTGTGTGAATGTTTTAAGAAGCAGAACCAGGATGGCTGCAGCAGCAGGGGAGTTGGAGAGTTGTACGATGACGTCGTCATGAATTGTTCTGTACGGTGATGCAATGTGGCAGAGCTTATTGGGGTTCACTGTGGATCAATGGTCACCTAAGAAAAAAGGAAAATGTTTTTTATTTTTTGTTATGTGATGGGGCAAGGGGCTATCTTAAAATACTGCCATAGATGGTGGAGCTTCTCCAGGCAGCAGTACAAACCTGCATTCCATTGATCTTGCCTCCTTCTGTTTTCTCTCTAAGAAACTACACAGATAGAAGACCCTCGTGTGCAATGGCGGCGGGAGCAGGAGCATATGCTGAAGGACTATCTTGTCCTGGCCCAGGAGGCGATTGCTGCACAGAAGGAGATCTATCAAGTGAAACAGCAGAGGCTTGAATTGGCCCAGCAAGAATATCGGCAGCTGCATGATGTCTGGGAGCATAAACTGGGCTCTCAGACCAGCTGTGAGTAGTTAGTGAACGCTTATCCAGAGACTTCCTCAGTCATGAGCCCACTAGGACAGTAAAATGCTCAAAGCTGGCCCTCTGATAGAGCACTGGGATGTGTTATGACATGTCACTCTCCACATTTGCTCAGTTTGTCTCAAAAGCAATAGCTGCCTAGCACCTGTTTGGTAAAGGATGATTGTCATGAAACGCTATTGCGGTTGGCTCAGTCACTGGAGTCAGTGTGCAGATTTTCAGCATGGGCTTCAACAAATACGAAAAGATGTGGTGGTTTGCTCAATGTGAAAAAATAAAGTTATGTGGTATTTTCCTTCATTCCCCTGTCCAAACTATAGGAACAAGGCAAGAAGGCTCATCTCAGATAGCATTCCGAGGCTCTTTTGGAGTGTAACATCCCAAGTAGTTGAGTTACTGTCTCAGGGAGCTAAGGGTCTGTATTTTATGCCATGTAAAAGCTAATACTGGTGAATTGTCTCTCTGCGTATGACAAACACTGTTTTGTGCTTCATATTCTTAGTCACACAGGAAACATCAATACCTGTTGCTTAAAGAGTTGATGCAGAAATGGTTATGGAAGGCCAAATGTCCTCCTTATTGTTACTAGCTATAGTTACTATTGTTACTAGTTATAGTTAGGAGCTGGAAAATGTCCAGAAGAGATTCAGATTTATTTCCTGGAAGTCTTCCGGAATTAGGTTTTTTATAATCCTTAGTATTGCAGACTTTTTAAGTTCTTGCTACCCACATCAGTAGACTGACCTCCGCCTGCTTCACTCTTGCTGAGTTGTGTTATGGTGGTGAATCCTGTGCCTGATGGTAAGAAGTATTTAAGTAGTTTTCTGTCAACTGAAGGATTCTTATTTGGGTAGGGTCCCGTCCATCATCTCTGAAGTACAGTTTTTGGTCTTTTCTTAAGAGCACTCTACCTGAGTACTGGTGTACCAGAGCAGTACCCTAAGAATGCTGTGAATGTGAATTACATTGGCATGATGTGATCTGTCTTTAAAAATGCAACCAAACAGAAAGAACTAGAAGTGCTTTCCCATGTTTGATGGGGCATAAGCTGATGGCTGCAAGGATCAAAGTATCTCCCTTGCCTACAGCTACCTCTAATAACATTGAACATTGAGGGGCCTTCTATACCTTCTGAAGCAGAAGGGTTTTAACCACTGATGAGAAGCGTTCTGCTCTTAATGGGACATTGATTTAATCTGGTGTGACACATTGTATGATTGGTCGCATCCTCAAGGCTGTGAGAAGGCTTGCGTCGCATTTTTCAGTTTCTTCTCATTCTTTGCTTTTCTTTGTTTCTAAACATTCACTGCATTGTTTACTCAACAAGAAAGTCCGAAAAAAAAAAAATAAAGTGAACCTTTATACAATGCCTTCAGTTCTGTTAAATGCCTTTGGAAATGCAGGAAGCCACACTATTGAATGGAGTGAACGTGTTTGGGACTCTGAGTTAAGTGTGTTAACCTGGAACAAATGAAGACTTGGGAGATGCAGGACATGCTCTAGCCTCTTTAGTATGCACTCGTTGTGGAGTACTTGACTGCACTATTGCCTTTCGCTGCCTTTGAGGGGTGAAAAGAGGTCTGGAAAATTAGTAAAAGGCCTACACCAGCAATGTGTGGAGGTCTGGGTGTGCACGAGTGATGGGAGGTCTCAATTTGTGATGGGGCTGGTAGAAGAGTAGGGAGGAAGGTATAGCTGTTAAACTGGGTGCTGTATTTGTTCTAGTGCTCTCTGGCTCATCATCAAGTTCCAAGTATGACCCGGAGATCCTCAAAGCAGAGATTGCTACTACAAAATCCAGGGTAAGTGGTACGAACGGACCTTTGCTTGCCACGAGTAGTCTTCAGATATTTCCAAGCCTTGTGGCAAGCACTAAAAGGAGATGCCAAAGCAGTTGAAAGAGCTAACATTGCCATTATTAATCTAGGAGATAAATTATCAGAATTTTCAAACATTGCCGTCGTGAGAGAGTTTGAACCTCTTTTTTTCCCCTTAGACTTTAGACTTCCTTGGAAGCTGGCACTACACACTGCTGTACAGATACACTGTGGGGTATTTAGCTGCATGCTGGCTCCTCAGTGTGCCGCAGCGCTGGAGAGCTGTGAGTTCTCTCCAGAGACTGGCAGCTGTTTTGTCCTGGGCTTAGCGCGCGTTGTTAGCAGCGGCAGTGTGCGCTTTCATGCAGAGCTCAGTTTGGGAAGAAGAAAGGACTAAAGTAAAGTAGGTCAGTCTGGCCTCTGTGGAGGAATATAAAATAGAAAGCTGCAGGGTCAGTGGATTTACAGTATGTATTATTATCCTGCTGTGTTACTCATGCAGTGGGGCCTTTTAGTTTGGTATCTTGGAGGATGGCTTCTATCGCTACAGTGTAACTCCTGTCCTGATGCTTAATGGTTTTTTAATGACTGGGAAGGTTTTGAGCATTTCCGAGTAAAATCAACATGGGTTTCATTCCTGTCTCTTGAGTTTTTTCTTAGATTTTCTGCTTACGAGGTTGGAACTTCCCTTGAGCCCCTTAGTAAGTGGTGTAGTATCTGACTACTGGATAAAGCCCTAGCCAGTGATAATGTCCTGATGAGGATGCAGTCAGGGCTTTTAGCTGCTGTTGAGATGAACTGATTATCCGGAAGCTTTGTTTATAAGACTGTCTACACTGAGTAAGTTTTGAATTGAATGGGTAGTGCTGTACCTAAATATTCATATAAAATATAATTCTAAAAATGTGATGCCTTGCTGCAGGTTAATAAACTCAAGAGAGAAGTAGCTCACATGAAGCAAGAGCTCCAGTACAAAGAACATGGATTTCAGACCCTGAAGAAGTAAGTTTGTTCTCAAGATCTTATTTTCAGAACATCTCTGGCTTGTAATGCATCCCCCTCTACATTTATAAATAGCTGCCTGAATAACGTAAGCTGAAATATGTTGCTGCTGATATCTTTAGGCATGTGCAACTGAAAGCAGTACACAGCCATGGGGGTAGTTCTCTCAAGTTAATGCCTGTGTGTGATTGACCGCATCAGAACTGACTTCATGGCAAAAAGATTTTGAATCAGGATCTCGTCAGTTAAATGGTATTCTCTTTTACTCAGTATTGCTCAATACGGATGACACAGTACAGCCTATTGTCTTAATTATAAGAGCCGTCGTTTTAGGGCACTGAGGAAAAATTTGGGGTGGAGTGGAAGGGGAGGAAAAGTTTCAAGTACTTGCCTTTGTATGACTAGACATCTGGCATGCTTTCTGTAATGTCGCTGGTTAATATCTTATTTATTATAAATGTCTACTGTGGTAGAATTCCTTTGAGAAGAGGGAAGGATGAGGCGGCTTGTAATTAGGTTGTGCAAGCAAATGCATCTGTGCATGTGAGGTCTGTGCCTGTTTTTCAAAATTACGACTGAAAATAAGGTAATTCTCATAAATGGCGAAGTTGATCCCCTCTAGGTTAGAAACAAGGTAACTAGCAGCGAAAATCTGAACCTTGATGTACTTCTGAGTGAAGTAACTTAGGCAGTGATGAGTGGGGTTCTTTGTTCCTTCTGTTGTCTGTTACACTTTGGAATGTGCGTTTCTTAAACATTGGCGTTGAGATGCATGCATCTAGGATGATTAAATTATATAAAGTGTTAGCTTACTGTATTTTTTGTTTAAATTTCCATGCAGAATTGACATGAAAATGTCTGATACTCAAGGTGGCTACAAACTTGATGAGGCACAAGCCATTTTAAGTGAAATGAAAGCTCTAAAGAAAGCCATCACATCAGGGGAGAAGGAAAAACAAGACCTCATTCAGGTATTGAAACAGGATAACTTTACAGTCTTTTGTGTCGCCATTGCTATCAGATTGAATTTCTGAGAAGTAGTTGAAGTATTTTGTATTTGAGATATATAATCGAGATTTTTAGTAACTTCAATTAGTTCTGAGTTGTGGTTGGATTGCAGCCTTTTTGTTCTTCAGATCCTGGAAATAGAAGTATAAGACATAGCAACTAACAGTAGTAAGCACTTGTTTAGAGATGACTGGTTTGGGTTTATTAGTCAAGAATAAACCAGCGTGGCTGTACTGCTGTCAAAGAGCAGACCTGGAGAAGGCATGAAAACACTGGGCCCTGCTTTGTTTGCCATCTCCAGCAGAGAGTCTGTCTGGGCAAGACGATGTGCTAATGCCCGCGGGCTGCTTTGTGCGGTGGGAGCTGCAGTCCAGCCATGCCTGACCCTCCTGCTTGTGGAGTCTGAGTGCACACAGTAAACATGGTCAGATCTTAATCATGTAGTTTAGGCTAAAGCTATGTAGCTACTGAGGTGCTTTGAGCAGAAGTGAGCTCACCTTATGACTTCTTATGGTTTTAGAGCCTAGCCAGGTTAAAAGACAGCTTTGTGAATGACAAAGGATCCCAGTCAGACCTGTGGGCCAGCAGCATGTCCGTGGAAAGCTCCAGCCCTTTGTTACCCCGGCAGTACTTCGATGTCAGCTCCCAGACAGACGTTTCAGGAAATGTGAGTAATGCATGAGAAACTGAGTGCACGTGGAGACGTTCCTCTGAACTATATGTAGTACTGCCTTAGCACGAGTTTCTAAGCATGGGCAAGTATCTATGAAATTATAAACTTCACCTCGTTTAAACTTCAGTATGACCTTTGTTTTTGTGTGCAATGTTAATGTATCTCTAAAGGTGGCCTGCTGTTTCCCCTACCCTGTCTCTATTAGAAGAACCCAGATGGGAATAAAAGGGAAGTAAGTTTTGTTTTGCCTGTAGGTGTGTATCTTCTTGTGTTACAAATATTCCCTTAGCTCTTTATAGCAGTAGTATGCTACCAGACAAGCAACATTCAGCAACTACGTGTGGGCTAAGCTCTAATGAGGGCTCCTCCCCTAAGAGTGTGTTTGGCTTTCAGCGTGTTACGAGTGAGAATGATAGCATATGTGCAGATATTTTGATGCCGTCAAGCATGTGTAGTACTCGTACACCTTCAGTCCCACTTGTGCAACAAGGTCGTAACTGTCAGGTTGGTGCCAGCCTCAGCAAGGACTTGGTCAGCGCTGTGGGTACATCGTATGTCTCACAGGACATCGCAGCAGCCCCTCTTGTGAACCTTTTCTTAAACATTTGCAGCCACTTTCAGTCAGGGCTGCACATGTGACTAAATATCTGCAGATTTGCGCATGATGAGCTGTCCCTTATCTCTAAGACTTTACAACCAAAGCAAGATGTCATCCAAAGCAAAATGCAGCACAGCACTTAAAGATTGCAGACAGCATTAAAGAAGGAAGATTATGAAGCTGTTCATTGTGCGCATGAAAATAGGAGAGAGAGATGTGGTAAATTTTCTTTTTCTGATAAAGTAGGCCAAAAAGAGCCTCTGAGTCTTGTGGGTTTTTAAGTATTTGAAGAAATAATGAAAAGATTAATTAAAGGCAATATTCTCCTATTCTGTGATTGGCTCAACTAGTAAATGAGTTTGACGAGAGTAACATCATCAGTTTCAACAGAATATCAAAAGAGGAGTGGTTACAAAGTTTCTGATTTTATATTTTGTGTCTCAGTTTATTACCAGCAGCAATAACCAGTTGGCTGAGAAAGTGAGATTACGCCTTCAATATGAAGAAGCAAAGAGAAGGTAATTCTTTGGACTGTTGTGCGTTTTGGCTCTCACACAGCTTGTTCTGATGATATGTTTCACTAGAAAAGGTGCTACTCGGATTGAAACGCAGTGTTACTGCTAAATAAGCATGGTAATTTTTGAGTCAGTTAGGCAATAGGCTTTCTGGGCCAATGTTATCATTCAAGAAATAAGTAACCATCCAAGAAATTACTAAGGAGTGACTAATACATGAAGAATTCAGTCTGGCCACGCCTGTGGGGACATAAATGGTTTTGCTACCTGTTGCCAGTGCTTCCCCATTCCTAATAAGGAGACTGTACTGCAAGGCATCTCGTACCTAGTTCAAAATGAAATGAATGTTTGCATGGCTTTATGTCTGATAAGGAGAAATGTATATTGTGGTAACACCTAACATATCAAAATACGGTCAATGGCTACAGTTCCAGAGCTTATCTGCTTGTCTGTAAAAACATAAGTTTTCACCCTTGCCCTCTGATCTGAGATGAATGAAGAATAGATTTTAAGAATTATATCTACTTCAACATGCCAATTTAAACAAAAGTTTTCTGGGACTTATTTTTTTTTAATAAATAGCTAACTCAACTGTTTGGCTAAATGAAAAACCAAGTATTTTGTATATATAATATAATACATTATATAATAAATAATATAAATAATATAATAAAACAAAGTATTATTATGTAGACTTAAGGCTGGCCTAGTCTAGTCGTGGTTCAGCAATGTAACCATCGATGGCTGTGACTTCCATTTTAACTGCTCTAAAGGGACTTTGCAATTCCAGAATAACAAACTTCTGATGCGTGGTACAATCTGTACTTGGAATATATGTGAAGAGAAGGATTTTTCTCCAGTCTCTCTTCAGAGATAAGAGCTTTAAGGCTGAGGTTACTCATAATGTCCCATTTCAGTATATTGACGTGGTCAATAGGCCACGTTTCTTAGTGGCATAAAACTTGATCTGTATCTGTGGCAGTTGTGAAAGACTGTGTGCGCCCAGCTGCCTTTGACATGAACTCACGCTTTTATTCCCAGGTGGAGCAATTTTATCAGAACTGTATTTTGCCTATCCAAGATTTGCCAAACTACCTTGACGTTCAAATTGTTCTGTGACTTTTTAAAACAACGCTAAAATTATTAATTCTCCACATGCAGTGGTTAATTTTTCATTGTTAAAAATTGCTTTTTACTTTTAAGCTTTGCTGAAGACTGCAATGTAATTCATACTGACTTTACATCTTCAGAATGAAGTGGAGCACTCTCACTTTAGGCTGAATCTTTTCCAAGGAGGGATGAGTGAATAATGACAAACCTCAGAAGATAATTAATATGCTCTTTAAAAAGAGACAGAACTTTATAAAGGCAGCACAATAGTTCATTTGAAGGGCATATGCACAGTCTTGCGGTTAAAGAAGGTCTGATAATTCGTATCTGTCTTAGATTATCTATAGATTTTCTCAGAGTTTAGAAAACATTGTCATGAGGAAGGATGGGTCTTGAATGGGCATGAATAATTGACGCTAAAATGAAAAGATCTCTAGCTATCAGAGCACTGTGGTTTTGGCATGGTCTTTAGTAGGAGCTGCAGAAACAAATAACTTAACTGGTTTTAAGCGGGAACAATGCTATGGATATAGTGACTCACAAGGAACCTTCTGGTCCTGTGAAAATTCCTCCTTGTGATGTTAGAAGTGTTTCCTGTCCCCACAGCAGCATATTGAAATGTTCCAAAAACACAATAGAAGAGCAAGTACTTTGCCCGTGCGTGTATTATGAAGGGAGCCAAACGCTGGAAATACATCTATCTTGTTAGCTCTGCGTTATCTGGAAAGGTAAAACTTAAGGCCTGAAATCAAGATGATCCCATGTTAATTAGGTGAGAACTACTAGATTTACAAAGGACTGATGATTTTGAAAGTGGACTGTAGCAGATGCTGTTTACACCATTGTTGTGAACCAGACTAAAGGCATAGATGTAGGCGAATATCTTGCTGAACTTCACCGCACCAGAGCTGTCAGGGTACAGTTCTGCATGTTCCCTTACCCGCTGCTAAGTCGTTTCCCTTCATGACTCAGTGGGACCATGAGAGCCCTAGGGCAGATAATGTTAAACCTGCAAAAAAGAACAAAGGGCAGCTGCAGCGACAAACCTTTAGCTTAATTGGATTGAAAACTGATAATGGGTATCATGTCAAAAGAGGTGTCAGTGCTGCATCTCAACAAGGAGATAGCTGCTGCAGCATGAATGTAACCAGAGATGCATTATGTTGTACGATCTCAGAGGTACAGCAGTAACTCCGTTGTGTAGCACTCGCGCTCCGTGCGCTGTTTTAGTTCCTTCAACAGTTACACTTTCAGCTTGGGTTTTGTGTGAATGGTGGTGACTCTGGGATTTAAACAGTATGTTTTATAATCTCCTAAGGTGGGATATTTTAATGTCACATTTAGCGGCATTGCAACAACGGTGGGCGTTTGGTCAGTTTTTAGACTACACCTTCCACTTTGATTTTTTTTTTTTCTGAAGAACAGAGGCTGGTGTGATATAGGATGCTAGTTACTGGTTGTGGATACACATCTTAATACACACTTCTGTGGAGATGCGTGTGCTCTAAACTATCTCTGAAGGGACTGAAAATTTTATGTGTTATGCCTGTCACAGATAAGTACCAGCTTTCCCCTGTGAAAAAAACAAGAGTCTTGATGTGACAATGAATAAATCCTCTAACCACCTTTTCTAGGTAAAAAGAAAACAGTTAAATAAAACTTGAGCTTCCTGTTCTGTCTTTTGTTCAGTCTTGCAAGGTAGTGGCCACTCAGAAAGATGCTATGACCTGAGCCCAGTATTGCTGGTTTCTTTGCAATGCAAATCTAGCTTGGCTCAGCAATGACGTAGTTCAGACTTGGTCAGTGAATGCTGAAGGGCTGGAGTTTTCAGTCAAATGCCAGACAGCCTGCAAAGCATTTCTTTTGTAATGATGCTGTTTTATTGGGAAAATAGAATACATAAACCTCCTTTTAACTGAGGAGGGGAAAAAGAATGATCATTTACAAGGGGTAAAACTTGAGGTTAGTTTAACAAAGCTGTTAGACTCGGAAATGCATAGAGAACAAATTCCAGTGGAAAAGCCATATCCATGCAAATGTATGCCGAAAGTGATCAGATTAATGCCAACCAATCCTCTTAAACTCATATCCCTTCAAAATGCACAGAGGAATTCTTGGATTATGAATTAATGCCACTGTTAATTCTTCGTTGGAGCATGGTATTGCACTTAATCAGGTGCTCAAAAACAAAACAGCTCCTAAGAAGACCTAAAAATAGTTGAGCTGAATATCTATCAATTATGGAACTTTAATTAGAGTAAGCAACCTGCTGTGGGAAATGGGTTTACAGAAAGCGAGGCTTCTCTTCAGAAAGGTGGTCTCTAGTCCGTCTCCTGTGATGGAGGAGGCAGGTCAGTCTCTGTGAGCCTAATCCTTCACAGGCTCTCTCGGGGCTCAGGTTCCTCTTGGCCTCCGGAGCTTGGAAGACAAAGCTTTATTCTTCAAGGCCGTTCAGCAGTCGTGTAGCTGCTGCTGCCCAGATCCGCATCTTACTGCACACACTTTGATTTTGCTACTTGGCGTTGAATTTGCTCTGTGCCTGCACGTTTGCTGGAGAAAACGTGCACCATCCTGTGCACTTCTCCTAGCACAAACCAAGCTCTAGAAAGAGGTGAATCTGGATTAGTAGTGGCAACTATTTGTTGTGCCCAATTTAAGTCCAGCAATTCTTGTCACCAGATCACAAAGCCCTTTTCAAAGGGAGATGAATACAGGACTTTCCTTTTACACATACAGCGTTTCGCTTCCATTTATTACGTATTTCCTAAACCTGAGTGAGAGATTAACCTGAGTTAATCACGCAAAGGGGTGTGTGTGCCTTGACTCTCTGGTCTTCAGTCAGGTGAATTATTTTTTCAGATATCTTGCAAGATACTTTTCCTCCTTGTTTGCCTTGTGAGTTTTTGTAGTTCCTTCACCCCAGCCCATTCTGCCCTCGACATTCCCTGCTCCCCACTCAATCGTTTTTGATTGTCTGAGTTCCAGAAATGCAAGTCTTCGGTAACTCTTACTCAACTTTATCTGTACTGTTGTTTCTCACCAAACTACCGTGGTCACCCTGTCAGGTCATGAAGAGCTGTAGGTCAGTGAGTGCAAAGGGGACAGCTTCCTTTGGGAAGACTGACGTTACTGCCCTTGGCTCTGTATCCTGGCCTGCTGCTGGTTTTTTGCTTCCCTCTGTGTGTTGCATTGCAAAGCTGACCATTTGTGGAGCTGACTGAGCGGTTCAGACACTTGAGAAATTGGGACTGGGCAGACAGCTGGAGTGAGCAGCCTCCTTACCTGCCACAAGCTGTGCTCTCCTCTGCTGTCAGTCAAAGCTCTTGCTAAATTTCTAGATCTGTATTGCTGTTGCTTTTGGTAATCATCTTCCTGTCTGCGATAATGTGGTATGATGCTCAAAGATTAGCGATACAGACTTTAAACTGAATTTGGAATGATATGTCGGATAAAAACAGGCTTTAAATTTCGTGCAAATAAATGGCTCTGGGTTTAGGTAGGATCGTATTGACTCTTCGGCTCTTTGCATCCTCAGGTGCGCATGGCACCAGAAGTAGCGTAGCTCCTTAATGTGTCCAAAATGTGTAGTGTTGGGTCAATAGTTGGATTCTCCCAGTAGCAGCACACATATGATTAACTTCATTGTAAAGACAAAAACGGTTTCTAAACTTTATAGTGACCGCTGGTCTTTATCAATGTATCTGAATCGTATACAGTTCTTTTGCATAAAACTGATTAAAGATCAGATATTTACCACATGATACTCTCCACACCAAGTACTGTGAGGTTGTTAGCTGTAAGATGTATGAAACACTATTGATATACTTGTCTACAGCTTTTTTTGAGATCCAGGATTTCTGTTCTGTTGTTCCCTGCCTGGTGGACGCTGCAGGTTAGCTAGAGACTTAGCTCACCATTGGGAGCAAACCTGAGTTAAAATCCCATTCTGCATGTCGACCTCGCGGCAGTGCCATCCCTTGACAGTGCCCTGGTAAGGAGGGTGTGAGGGCTAGAGTGGTTGTCCCAGAGCTGAGAGACTTCTTCAGGGCAGTGGGAGATGTGGTGGGTCATGGCGCACCTTTGTGTGTCTGGAGCAGTAGCTCAAACACTCCTCATGGAATAACTGCTGTTTATTTTGCTGCAGAATAGCAAACCTGAAAATACAACTGGCTAAGCTTGATGGCGAGGCCTGGCCTGGCGTGCTGGACTCTGAGCGGGATCGTCTAATATTAATTAATGAGAAGGAGGAGCTCTTAAAAGAAATGCGGTTTATTAGTCCCAGAAAATGGACTCGAGGGGAAGTGGAGAGACTGGAGACGGAGAGAAGGCGCCTGGAGGAAGACCTTCAGGCTGCTAGAGACACTCAGAGCAAAGCTCTAACTGAGAGGTAGGTTACTGGGCATAGGACAGAGTTTGCCTTATTGGACAAGAGGTATTCGGGAGCAAGCAGCAACATCCCCTGGCTGAACGCTGACAACAGTGTGCCCTCAGATTTTCAGGAGACCATTTCTACTTACAAGGTTTCTGAAATCATGTCCCAAAAGAAACCGCTTGCAGGTCTTGCTCCCCAAGTGGGGAAAGGTGGTTCCTACAAGTGGATCCTCTATAGGATAAGAAATACAAGAAATGGTCAAAATAGCCCAGTATAATGTTAGTGTACTATAATGTTTCTGTATGCAGCCAGCAGCTTCTACAGTTGCTGTGCAGTCTGGAGCTTGGTAAATGTCAACAGATGGAATTTTAAGTTTTTTAAATTTGTTCTTTGTTCTGAGCATCCTTGTATGTGATTCCTTTAGGAACTGGTATTTGACAGGGCTGTGGGAGTTGCATGGAGTATCCTGTGAATCTAAACTTGCTGAAAAAAATGCCAACTATCCTTCCTAATTTTACTTGTGGTGCAGAGAGGAGATCTCATGGGAGTGTACAGTGAGGATGAATACTGCATTAGGTGTCGCCTACGAGCGCTTTACAATCTGGATGTAATAATGTGGGTGGCTATGGCAATGTTACTTGTAGCCGCAGTCCCTTGAATATATATGGAATAGGCGTGTTGCATTAACTCTCTCTATGTCTCTATATTTTCATTTCTTCTACATGCTCAGTGTCCAGGCTGCACCAATTTTCTACATAGTCTTTTCATGGTTTTATCATGCTGGAAAAAATGTAGGCATCTCAGATCTTTCAGCTGCGGGACTTTTACCAGCCTGAAATATCTGTGGTTTGACAAATGTTTCTGGTCTTGCCGTAAGATGAATACTTTTGCTTGTGACTTTTAGGAATATGGTCCTGTTCTAGTGTGCCAAAGAAATAGCACGTTTCTGGAGAAGGAATTCTTGTCCAGAGGCGTGTTAAGTTAGAGTATGAGCACCCAAACGTGCACGTGTTTGTGTCTCAAACCCATTCAGGTGTGGAAGAAAACTGAGATGTTGCTAAAGTCCACGTTTCATGTAAAGCCATGATGAGATGGTTAATAACTAAATCGTGTAAACCTTAGTCATCCGTAGGCCTCACTGAAAGCAATTGAAAGCATTTACACTTCTATTAGCACAGTAAGTATAAGGATGCAATAGTATATAGCAAGCAAAATCTGCCGGACTTTTTTTGAGGCCTGATCCTAGAAACATTAACTCTTATAGGACTAGCTGTAGTTATTTTACTTATTGTGAATGTTTGCAGGATTGAGTTCCACATTTTAAGAGTATTGGAAGTTGGCAAACACCTGCACATCTTGACCAGATTTTGCCCCACGTTATACTGTGTATTCTCATTAGCTTTTGCGGGATTTCATAGGAAAACCAGAGTTTTCCTTTACTCCTCATTTTAAACAGTAAATGCTGCTTTAGCTCATCTTTTTCTTCTATCTTCTCTTAGATTGAAGTTGAATAGCAAAAGAAATCAGCTAGTCCGAGAACTGGAAGAAACAACGCGATTAGTTGCCATGTTGCACACCCAGCTGAAAAGGTATGTAACCTTTTACAGAAGTGGTAGGTGGTGGAACTGCCTTTCTCTGCTAACAATATCGTCTCCCAGCTGAGAGGTCTAAAAGGCCTTTCAGTTATAGTAGTGACCTAAGACCCCTGTGTAGTCAATGCAAAGAGAAACCTTGAGGATTGTACGTCCCGCTCGGTTTAGATGGATGGTTTAGAATGGGATAAATAACCTCATGGCGGTGCCTCTGTCTGACAACCGAAGGAGTTTGCACAATCCATCTATTTTGGACAGGTAACATCTAGGCAACTAGGGATAGCTGAGATTTTTTTACTAATGTTTGAATTACTGAAGTAGTGTATTAGTAAAGTATGTCAAAGACAGCTTGACGCTCACACAGCAAGTGAAGTGAATCTTAGTAATGAAACTACACATTAATGTATGAATGTCATGATAATATTTCTCTAAATTAATTCCAAGTGTGCTGTTGCTTGTAACATAGACGATGTATTGAGATATCCCTCAATCTATTGTGGTTCCTATAGTATATAGAAATGTTTCTGCAGTCATAATGTGGTCTGGTTGTTCCGGCTGTAGTTTTGGAAGCAGATTGTTTCCAGGCAAATGCATGACCACAGGCAGTAAGGCCAAATCATCATTAGCTAAAACTATGTTTTTATCTTTTTTGTGAGGAAGAGAGTTTGGTAGGGTTTTGATAGGTTGAGCTTTTTCCTATCAGTGTGTGCTGAATTTACTCTGTTTGTAGCTTCTGCTCCACTTGGATTCTGTTTCATTTTGTGAAGATGACACCGAAAAGACTGCAAAGAAATCGTAGTGCAAGACTGACTTGTAAATAAGCCGCCATGGAGAATAGCTCTCTGTGATGCTCTTACGCAGTGGAAATGCATCATATTTTCATTTCATCTAGCTGATTAGGGATCTTTTGAGGTGACCGAGAAGCATGTGAAACTAATTTCTTCCTAACTGTGTGCCCAGTGTTCTTGGCATGCTCCTTCATACGAATAAGCATTTGTTATTAACACCATAATGCAAAATGTCTGGCATTCAAAGGTACACACAAAGTGAAGTTGAGCCCAGTTTGATGATAGGGAAAAGATTAATTAAATTAATTTAAATTAATTATTAGTGCTTGGCAGATCTGTGTATACTGCCAAAATGCAAAAACATCTATCATGTTTCAGTTATGTTTCACCCAAAAGCTTTTTTGAACAAACGTGATGCAGTGCACGTCTGTCATACAAATGCAGAAGACATTTTGTGCCAAAAATATGCTAAATTCTACATACTTGCCTTTTTCTCATAAGGTCATGGGCATAATTGCAGCTTCTAGTTTTTACTCCATAAATAATAAATAAGGGATTATTAGGCTTATTAACATCCTCACTGTTTTTCAGTGGGGCAACTTAAGCTACTTATACATATGCAGAAATTTTTCAATAGCTAATCCATATCTGAAGTGAGGCTTAAGGGTCTTTAAACAGTCAGTAACGAGCAAGGTATTTAATATCCAGAGCAGGAGTGTTGGTTTAAATAGAATTTCTAGGGATAGTATATGTTGTGGTCAGTACTGGAGGATTTGTTGGGTCTTCTGAGCAGGAAACTGTGCTGTGGTGTCTGGACTTCCTCATCTGAACAGCCTTCTATTCAGCACCTGCTTAAAATCAGTTTTGTTGTCAGTCATGTTCTGAGCCTAGATATCTAGGGATAAATAATTTGTGTGAACTGATTTCACAGCCCAGCCCCAAGTCTCTCCCTTGCTCTCCTGGCCATGGATTCCATGTAGCAGTCTTTCACATAGGCAAACACTGCCAGTTTGCTGGTAACTGCTGGCTGATGTGATACCTGAGGGCCATTTGCAGGCAGCTGTGATGCTGCCTGTGCGTCCAAGATTGAGGCAAATGGAAGGAAATTTCTGTACGGTCAGACAGTTCGTTGCAGTAACTTTATCTTGTTGCATGGGCCTTGCTGGTTTTTGTGGTCTGCTTTGGAGACTAACAGGAACCATAGATTTTTTTTTTTCCAGACAGATGTGGGAGGAGAATGTTGTCACTAATTTTAATGGATTTGAAACTATTCATTAGAGTCCTTGTTTTCGCTAAACAAGAGCTCTTATGAAGTTGATATGGTGAGTAGAAAAATGTGTATGAACTGTGTTATTTTTATTGAAAAGTGACCCAACTTCTCCACTGGATAGATTGTGGTTCTGGATTGTTGTGGGCACTAACACATACGGCGTGAGCTAACAAAGCAAAATGTACCATGTGGGCTTAGAGATTTGGTGATAGTGCAGTGTTTTCCTGAGAAATCAGGAGATCGAGTGTAATGGTTTTCTGACTTGTTTCATTCAGTCTCTCCACCAGCATGCTTTCCCTCTCCTCGAGCAGCAGCCCCGGTTCTCTTGCATCTAGCAGAGGGTCTCTTGCCACCTCCAGCCAGGATTCATCCACCTCGGCCAGTTTCACTGATCTCTACTATGAGCACCTGGAGCAGTTGGAGCAGTTGGACTCAGACTATCAAAACAAGCTTGACTTGCTCTTAGAAGGAGCCACTGGATTTAGACCGTCAGGCTGTATCACCACTATTCACGAAAACGAAGTAGCGAAAACTCACAAAGCAGATGCCACCAGTCGCGTGCAGGCTCTGAGATCACTGTCTGGTACTCCAAAATCCATGACTTCGCTGTCTCCAAGGTCATCTCTCTCTTCTCCATCTCCACCTTGCTCTCCGCTGGTGATAGACCCGCTCCTAACTGGTGATGCCTTTTCAAGCCATATGGATTTTGATGATGCAGAGATAAGTACAAATCTCTCAGAACTCACCCTAAACGCTGGGAGTGGCAACTGTAGACTGGAAGAGCCTAGAGCAGGAGATAAACATCTAGGTCAAGGTATGGTAACAAACGACTTGCATGTGCACGCATGCGTTTATTTTTAATGTCGTTTATAAAGCACTGAGAAGCAAATGTTTCAAAAGCTGTCATCTTGATATCTTTGTGTTGGAAAGTGTATTCAACTGTGTGGTGTCTTGCTTGGGAGAAGGGGTTGGAATTTTAATTTGTACACAAAAAATACCTCTGATCGGATGAGTCTTGCAGAAGACTGTATCTAGGTGTGTTTTTAGTGTACTTATACGCATGTGTACACAAACTACAGGGCTTTCATGTGCAAGGGTAAGTGGTTGTGGTGGGATTCCTGGTTTAAACTATTTAGAATGTCGACTAGTGTTTTGGGTCTGGGAGGCACATAATGCCATAGTGACACAAACTTTTTGGCCAAGCTTTTGAAGGAAGGCTGGGAAAGCTGTTTAGCTTACTAGTTAACAAATGATAATAAAAATCCTTCCCCACCACATCAGCATGCACAAGGTCTTGCTCTGGTTCCCAGTGAATCAGGGGCAATGAATTTATTAACTTCAGCTGAGCAGACATGTCAAGGCTGTGCTTGAATTTCTGCTGTTTTGAGGAGGTTGGTCTCTTAGCAACAAAAACGTGTTTAGATTGTGAGCATGATAAAATAAGACATTTAGAGATAGTGTATGTTCTCATACATGCATATGGCTTACTGGTGGGTGGGAAGGGTTCATCCTTTTTTAGAATGATGGCTGTGCTGAAGTGGATGGAAAGCAGCAGGCAGCAGTCAGGGCACTCGTGCTGGGGCCTGTCTGAAGCCCTTGTGACTGTAGTTGGGTTAAATCCAGTGGAGATGAGTGAAATGACTGGATTTGTAACTGCAGTGAAGAAGAGCTGTAAAGGCAATATAAACTTGCAAGCTGTAGTTGTATGAACCAGCAGGGCAGTTTGTTTCTGTTTTTCATAGGGTTATAAAACAGTGTATGTGAAGAAAGGGAACTAGCACCGTGTTATCCCTGCCTTCTGCCTTAAGGCGTCTGACACTATTTAAAATACAATAAAAGACATGAGTGCAGATCTTCCCATTTGAGCTACCATTTTCCTACAAGCAAGAAGTATTACGCATTTGAGTAGGAAACACTAATTATTCTTATTAGAACTGGGCACTGATTAGTTTTAACCTTTATAGCTCTTCAAGATTTGTCAAGGCTGTTAAAGTGAAAGCTCAGGTGTTAAGCAGATTAAGTGATTATTGCTGTTAGCCAGTCAGCAGACAAAATAATCACCGTAAGTAGTTTATTTCAGGGCAATAAGGAGAAGAGATTTTACTTCTCAAGCATTTGGCGGGGGGGTGTCAGTGTAACAACCCAAAACGTGGTGGCTGGATCTGGGGTGGTCAGTACTTGGCCTTGTGGGCAAAGTGTGCTCACGTGTTCTGTAAGTAGAGCTGAACAGTATGTATCTGAGGGATTTGCTTTTTGTTTCTGTTAGAACAGAACCTCTGCTGCCTTTGAGGCTGAATTAAGGTTTCTGCTCTCACCTGAGTGATAGCCGAGCGATTTAGGCAAAACTAATAGCAAACCCCAGAATCTGACAGAGTCTGGCATTCTCCAAGGAAATGGCGCAGATGTGAGGACAGTGCGTGACCTGGCTCTTCAAGGCCTCGTCATGGTGTGTGTCCAGGAGAGGCCACGGGAGGGGAAATGGTGGGAGGTGAAGAGCAAGCTTTAAATTCTTGACATGAGTGAAAAAAAAGGCGAAAAAACATAGGAAGTGTTATCTCCCTGCTTGGAAATACAGAAGAGAATTGGGTTGCTTCTGAACTCTTCGATGAACTTTCTTTTTAGCATGGTACCTCTTTAGAGACTTAAGGCTTAAAACAGAAAATCCAAAGTTTGTGATAATTAGCCACATGAAAATGTTGCAGTTCAGTGTGTGTGTTAAGACTTGCAGGGTTGACCTTCCAACTCTTTTGCAAAAAAAGGTAAGGATGAGGATGGCTGCATGATGAATCCTTTTCAGGGAGCCGTTCATCTTTATGCTTTAGCATTCTGCTGTACAAACAGCTACCCACTTCATTGCTGGGTTTTGTGCACCCTCTGTATTTGCCCCGCTTGGCCACAGGGTGCTCGGGTGAAATGGTCAAAAGCAAAGGCTCTCTGGGTTGAAATGGCTAGGTGGCATTGGTAATTGAAGGAGACAGAGGTTAAGTGTGTGGAGAGCAACCTGTGGTGTTCTTCCTAGTAAGCAAGCCTGGTGCAAAGGGATTCCTGGAGCAGCATTTCTGGGTGCATTGTGTAAAACCCAAACAACCTGATCTAGAAAACCAGCCAGAGGGGAAGAAATTATTTTTGTATTAAAACCATAGAATAGGAGGTGCAAAGCAGCATTGAGGAAAGAAGAAACACCGTTTTGACCATACCCACATACCTCCAGCACAGGCTATGATCAAGGGTGCAGCAGGGGCCGGGCCCTTGCACGCGACCCGAGGGAGGATGGATTAAACTGTGAATGCCAGTATTAAATGGATCCATTTGTTTCAGTTAATGGCTGATATATTGTGTTACAAATGCTAACTTTTATTTATGTAGTTTGGCCTATGGGGAAAAGGTCTGGACATTTATTGCTGTCCAGTGGTTCTATTGGAATACTAAGATGAAAAATAGCATTCAGTGGTGGTGTCAAAAAATCCATGGATAAATGGGCCCAAATTGCACGCGTGAACTCAGTATGTTGGTGCTACCTGCAGCACCCTCTACTGTTGATTGTAGAACAAGTCCTTATATTATTCCATAACCCTATGTTGGGCTTGCACACTTTTTGCACCAAAGTCTTTTCAAAGCTGGTTTTAATTCTTTAAGTGGCTTTGTGAGACTGTGGAATAAAACCCAACAAAACAACCCTAAAACCCAGAGTTGCTTTGTAATGAAGAAAATATGGGATAGAAACTATTTATTGGTTTGGGGGCATGTGTTTTCCTAAGGCTATGGGAAAGAGAGACCACTTCTGAAAGATGACAGCCCCTTGAAGAGGAGTGCGTTGCCAGCCTTCCGTGGGGTTACAACTGCTCCCAGTGTGACAACATGGCACCTCCTCACTCTTGGAGCAGGTCTCCCAAAGCCCTGACAGTGAGGGAGAGCTAAGAGCTGGGTATGTCCCAGTGCTCATTAGCCACCTTGGCAGACAGCGTTCTCCAGACTCTCGGCTGAAGCGTATCTCTGCAGAAACGTGGCGGTTCAAGTGGAAAGGTGCAGAATTTGCAGAAGTTTCTGGGATGTATCTTTCCCTGTTTTGTAGCACAAGAAATCTGTGAGATAACACCTCTGTGCAAAACTCCTTGCTTCAGCTTCCTCGATTTCTCTTCCCTATCTCTACATTCCTGCATGTGGCTGCTATTTTAAATCCTATAATCTCTCTTTCTCTCCATGTTTAGCTTCTTAACCTGGTCTTTCTGGACCTATCTTCTGTCCTGTGCACACTAACCTTTTTGGGTTTAGGAGTAGGCGGGTGGTGGTGTTTTGCTGTTCCCGCTCGCTGAAGCTAAACTTGGTATAAGCTCTCCAGGCAGAGTATACCTCTCCACATAATCCATACTTGGCCAGAGCTTGATCAGTAGCGTTTGCCCAGCCGCTGCTCTCTGGGTAGCTAGGACCAGAAGGCCTACAACCTGCCTAAGGGTGACTTGCAGTAGGAGCTGTTTTATTGGTTCATGTTTATAACTTCACTAGAACTTAGAAGTTCTGCTTCTTCTGCACGTTGCCCATCTTGTCACGGGTACCTTCCTGCCTTTCCAGTGCGCTGAAAGCCTCTCCTCATGTTGCCTGCGAGGACCTGCACCCACAGAGGTGCCGGGGGTAGCCCGTTGTAATGCACTCAGCACAAACAGTGTGTAACCTCAGCCTGTGGGTACGCTGCTGCAGGACCCAAGTATTACATGGGCATTGACTGTGCAATGAAGCCCTGCTCTCACCTCCACCACATAGTCTGGTCCTCTGGTTGTCCAGGGGCTTTTTGTTCCCCAGGGCAGTCGGGCACATTCCTGAAGCACTAACTTCACGCAGCCTGCCCTACCCGTGTCCTCCCTGTCTTCAGAAACATGCTGTTGCTTAACAATACTTGCGTGGGGAAAAATCGCAGTTCAAGGGGAGGGTAAGAAAAAAAGCTGCTCCTGATCCAGACAGTTTGTTTTCATTAACACCTGTTTTTGATTTTCCTCTGTGCTTTTCTGATAGGTATAAATACAGCCGGAGGGACGGCACTGAAGGTGGCGTGTGTGTCAGCTGCAGTGTCTGATGAATCTGTTGCTGGAGATAGCGGGGTTTACGAGGCATCTGTACAAAGGTAGACATCAGATCTCTCTCTCTAGGAAGAAGCCAATGACTCATCTTTGCACACAGGAATCAGCTGGAATACTGCTGATTATGATCTTTTTTGTAATTTGGTGGCTAAAGTTTTCAATCTCAGATTTCTTAATACTTGAAAAAACTACAGACAGGTTGAATTTGATTATCAGAATGACCCATGCTTCCCATAATAGAAGGAGCTGAAAGCAAGCTCACAGAGAACTGTTTGAACAGCTGGTCTGTTTGTGAAGGTGCAGGTAAGCTGTGACTGCTGCATTGATGGGGGTAGCAGAGCCATCTGGCAGGTGTAAAGTTCCCCTCCTATCAGTTGGCCATTCTGATGTCAAAGCCCTCAAGTCAGTGTGAGAGGAGTTTGGGATGCTTAAGGAAGATAGCAAAAGCACCTTGAACTGCCTCGTGGATGTGTATGTGCTGCGATGCAGTTCCTGAGTGCTTGGATCCTGTGTGTGATCTCTGCAGGACTTCTGCTGCTAAGTGCCTAGCTTATAGCTGGAGCTGGGCGTCACTGCTCTTGCTGGGTTTCTGGACCTCCCTTACTGCTTGCTAAAGCTATCTGGGGTGGATTGACAAAAAGTTCACTGTAAGGCACTGATCTTATTGATACCTGGTTTGGCCGTACCTAATACGGGTTTTCCTGCTGTTTTTATTGGCATTGAGGTGAATTATGGGGTCATTTGTTGCAAGACACAACTGTAGAGGTGACAAATTGCTGATCTCATATTCCCCCGTTCATTCATTCGTTATCTTCATTAATTCGCTAGATAAATTAGTATTTTTTTATGTTTACAGCACAATTCACTTTGACAAGCAAGTGCAATGCTTCTGTGAATTAGACCTCCTGGGCTCCAGCCAGGCAGTCAGACAGCTGGGTGTCTTCGGGTATCCCCATAGCGGGATAGGGAGCTCTGCGGAAAGGGGAGGAGGGATGATGTGTGACAATTACGGAAGGCATCCCACACGCACTCGCATGCCTGATGTTCTTTAGTGTCATTTGGGTTGTTGACGTACCAACCTTTGTAATGACTACAGTATGATTTTAATGCCTGTAACAAATGGTGAGGGTAGGGTGAGCAATACGCTTGTCCTCTGTAGCTGAAATGTAATGAAATGCAAGGAGTGCTAAGTAATACGGAAAATACTTAGAAGAATGCTAATCTTGTTTTCAGGTGCTACACCATAGCCTATGAGTCAGTCAGACAATGAATGTAGTTTTGGGGACTTTCAGTGCATAAAACTTTGGAGGAGGAATACATTGAGAGGGCAATGATGCAGGTCGCTGTTTCAGGGAAAGACCAGTGAGCGTACTCTGTCACTTTTAGTGTGCTTAGGGAAGTTTGATTTCTTAAAGAAGCAAAGGAATGACTTAAATCTAATAAAACTTGAGAGCATTTGCTGTCATGATGCAGGACGGGATTGCAGTTGTTAAGTCTTACTTCTGTTGCTGGGCAGTCAGCTGTCTAAAATCCAGTCAAGGGAACCCTTTAAAAATCTCCCACTGCCTTATTTTTGCAGTCTTCTGTGTGGCTTTTTTTGGCAGTGAAGGGGGAAGGCATATGACTTTCTGCTGATAAGCACACTAGTACATACCTCTAAGGATGATTGCACTTACTTAAATGGGCTTTCATTTAGCTGCTAATTTTACAAAATCCATATACCCAACTCCTGAATGGAAGGAAAAGATCTTGTGTCACCTAAATGCTAGGACTTCAATAAGAGGGAAATGAAGTCCTTAATTGTCTTTGATTTCTTTCAGACCATGTGTGTCAGAAGTGATGGTGTTTGACAGTGACGATACAGAAGCTGTTGGGACAGCTAAAGTGCAAATTGCAATGAGGTAAGCGCTACACATTTTTATTGGATTTTCCTACCAACGGAAAGAATGGTATATGGGATTTCGAAGATAGTGCTGTCTGTTCTGTTTTCTTATCCTGTTTATCTTGTCCTATTAGTATTAACCAACTAATGCCCTCTTTGTAGTCTAATTGAGAATTACACTCGACTCCAGGAGATCCTTGGCCCGGTTATCCTCTTTCATGTCAGTGGAAATCAACTGGTGATAGTGTGGTCTGAGTGTGCAAACCAGCAGTGGGAGCACTGACAGTGCTGGGCTGCAGGAAGCCTTTTGCTGGCTTGCAGTCTCTTTTAGTGTGCAGCTGGGGGTGGGGGGAGAAACTGCTGAGGGTAAATGGCAATCGTAATCACGGACTACACCTGAATCCCAGAAGCAGTGGGTGAGGCGTAGGAAGGTAGGCATGCAGGCATCTTCTTTAAATGACTTAGTGGAAGGTTATTTATGGTTTGAGGAAAAATAAGTAGTGCAAAACTCTCCTGTCACGGCCATCAACAGTAGAACAGTGGTTACCCATAACACCTTCACTGATGTACTGCAAATATTGCTACTTTTTTTATATTACAGTCGTTGTATGTCAGGCCTTTTGAAAGGTTTTAGTTACAATACACCAATTTAGCGAGAGCCCAGGAAAAGCATTGTGTGTTAGGTCAAATCTGTGGTCCATTGTATCTGAATCGCCAAGTTCTGGATGTTCTGGACTGTTCAAAATTCTGGGTGTTCTGGTAGCAAATCTTCACGTAATATGAAACTGGTTTTGTTTTAAACTATAAGCGAGCTGTGGTCCCATTACAGTTTTGTTTTATTTGTAAATTTTTGATGTTGTTTGCTTGTGTTAATGAAACAAGTGGAATACTCATTCATGGAGTCCGAGGCAGACTTCTCTAATAATAATGCTTTTTTGTGTCTTTCCAATTCAGATATGATGACAAAAATAAACAATTTGCTATACTGGTTATCCAGCTGAGTAACGTTCCAGCACTGTTCTTACAACAAGATCAAAAAGTGTAAGTGGGTGAAATAAACATGCTTTCAAGTATTTGTATTAGATTCCACTGGGAAAGAAACAGATGTTGGGTTGTTTTTTTTTCACACTCTTAAAAATTTACGCTTACTGAAATGCTTCTAACATTTTTAAGTGTAGCAACACTTATGAACTGATAAACCTGCAAACTGAAATAAGGTGCGTTTTTTTTTTCCTCAAAGATCTGTATTTGCTAGGAGAAGACTCGCCTGGAACTAGCACTAGCCAGCAAGGTTCTTAACTGTAGCAGTGCCCAACTGCATCGAGTGGAAAGGGAGCATTCACTCTGCTACAGAACTCATCCTTGGACGTGTGCACGGATGCTTGTGTGGGGAAATGTACAGCTTCTATGAGATTCATTTTTTAAATTCAGCTGTGAGCTGAATAAGCTTGCAAAAGCTTAATTCATTTTTGCATAGCTGTTTCTATGTACAAAAGGGTGTGTCAGCAGTGTGACAAGTTGCACAGACGTAAAGAACCACGTAAAACATAATCCCATGGTGTTCTGTTACAAGATTCAGAAGGATGAAGTCTACAGGGCAGCTCATGCCACTTCATGTCTCTGACGTTGTGACGAGATGTTCCGTTTTTCTCAGTTGACTGATATTCCAAAGAATGGGATAGGACAGTAATGTCCAGAGTGCTTAGGATTCATTTCGCTTAGAGATTTATGGAGCTGTTGCAGTGGAGGGAACTGTACCTCTGTATGGTAGTACTGATTGCAATGCTTTTTTCAATAGGAACATTCGCGTGGCTGTCCTGCCCTGTTCAGAAAGCACAAGCTGCTTGTTTCGCACAAGACCGGTGGAAGCTTCAGACAATCTTGTGTACAATGAAGTATTTTGGGTTTCTATCTCTTACCCAGCCTTACGCCAGAAGACTTTAAGAGTCGATGTTTGCACTGTAAATGAGTCTCACCTTGAAGAATGTTTGGTTAGTACTGATCTCTATCTTAGTATGTTTATGTTTGTTTCCTCTTTTTAATTAGACAAAATCTTAAACTCTGAAGTATGGCAATTTCTGTGGAAGTTTTCGTGATAATCGTCAGCTGTATGATCTCTCCCACATAGTGCTCTCCTTGCAATAAAAGCTTTGATCGGGAAGAAAACCCTCTATTGGATAAATGTTTTGTAACAGAAGTGCTGGTGACTGTCAGCTACTAGATTTCCCTTCTCTCATGATTTAATGTGAAGCCCTAGCTATTTTTCTTCTTTTTGGAATCATCTGATGTAATGCAATTAAGAATGGACAGCAATTTGGAAGCCGCTGTAGAATGTTAAAGATTTTTTTAAAAACTACTATTGATCTACACTATTAAAATCCATGTTAGTGTAGTTTTTCAAGTGCTAGTATTGCCATAGCCAGCTGTCCCGTATTGTTAGAAGAGCTTTTTTCGTTGCTCAGTATTACCTGAGCAAGTTGATTTTAATGGAACTATTTCTGGAGTACTGTACCCCAGAACATGAGTAGGGTGTGTTGAGCTGGGACAATAAGCAATCATTAAGTTACAGAAAAGTTGATGTTTCGTCCTGCGTGTCTTCCATAGCATCTCCCCTGGCTGGAGGGGTACATGTTTTGTGGTGCTTCTGCGTTTCTTGCTTCACTTGCTTTGCAAAGCACACTTTGGTTCAGGAAAGCATCTGTTTTCCAAAGGGTTTTCTTTTTCTTTTGGCAGCGTGTACAGTCCTACAGTAGTTGAGCTCCAGGTGGGAGCACGCTAACTTGCAGGAGGTGTGCTCAGTATGCAGTCTGCTGGACTGGGCTGGTGCAGTGGAGTCCGCTCAGACATGAATTAAATAAATTGTGAATCAGTTTTGCTTTTGTGTCAGAGTGTGTACTAAACGTAATGCAGTAAAAAATGACAAGGCAGCTGAAGAGGGATGGAATATACCAAGCTAAAGCATCTCAATCTGAGGCAGTGGTTTTTGTCAGCCTTGCGAATTTCTTGAAAGGGAGTCTTCCTCTCCTGTTCCTTTCTCATTTTCTTTGAAGGTCTGGCTGTAGTTTATCCTGGCTGCAGTAGTGCTTTACTGTTCATACCTCTAGATTCTTCTACACAGGAGCTGTAGTGAAGCACTTGCTGCTTGGATTGGAAGCCCGAGACAGCGTTGAAAATAATACATAAAGCATTACTAGTGCTGTTGAAATGGGGATAAACAGGGCAATTTTTCTTTTTGTCAAACTTGCCAAAGTCAAGTAGTCTGGATTTTCACGCTTGGTATTACACTGAGACTGTGTTTTTGCTTTCAATAGGGTGGAGCACAAATTAGCCTTGCTGAAATATGTAGATCCGGAGAGAAATCAACCCGTTGGTATAACCTCCTTAGTTATAAGTATCTGCAGAAGCAAAACAGGAAAAGTAAACAAGGAAACATTCACTCTGAAGTACTCTGCACTGAAAAAACAGTAAGAACAACCGCTTAAATCAAACAAATCTCTTCTAAACAGTACTAATGAGAGGGTTTATGTGGCTGAAGGAGTGTTACCATGGACGAGAAGTGAAGGCTGGTGCGTTTATACTTAGAACTTGAAAATGTCATTAAGTGCAGCAAAATAATTAACACGTCGGTTACAGATATGCCCTTGTCCTGGCCTGAGTACTTACTGCAATCTGCTCCTCACAAAGCTGAGGGATGTGGTGTATGTGGTCTGGTGTAAGCCATGTGTCAGCTCTTGCCTTTCTTCCCACTAGACGGTTGTCTTGCTGCAATGAACTTGTAGAATGGGCCAAGATACAGACTTACCTTTGCACGTGCATGGCCTGCAATACGCTCAGCATGTAGCTGCATACGTGCATATGCTAGTGTAACTGGGGGAGGTGGGCCAGGTATGACTGAGCACTGCATGTGCAATAGGCTGCTTGGACAACACAGGTGTAGAGACTACACCACCAGAGGAAAGCTGATTGGGGCTGTTCTGACCAGAAAGGCTGCGCGCTTTGCGTTTTGTGAGAGTCGTATCTTCACAAGAAGCCTCTTGCTCTCCTCAGGACTCTGTCTCAGCACTCTTAGAGCAGACAGCTGTTGAACTGGAAGCTGTGGAGAAGAAACTGGAGGAAAGCAGAAGCACTTTAACTAGTGGAGAGAGCTGGTAGGTAGCGTACCACTGTCTTAGCGTTGTGGGATGATCAGAGCATTTGGGGGTTCATGTGCAGAGGAAAAAAAAAGCAGATAATACAGACCTGTGGGAGGCTTCTTCTGTCTCTTTCTGTTTTGGTGAAAAATCCTGCTTCTGTTCTGGAGGTTGTCCTTGGGAAATGAGAACAAAGCTGACAAATGTTGAAAATAGTCAATAGCACTATGATAATTTTGTTTTTTGTACAGTGTTCTATGGATGTCCATGAAAGTTCCACTGTATGGCGCGAGACTTTTCGTGAATATTGATTTTGGCTGTTGTTTACATGGTTCAGATTCAGGTTTTATTAATGAAGCCCAACATTTGAAATAAAAAGCAAGCATGACCAATAGGTTTGATGGATAAGCTAGCTGTGAGTTTAAAGGAGCTGAAAAGGACGTTAAAACAATGCTTCAAATTTGCCCAGCATCAGTTTTTAAACTGGCATCCTGAGAGCTCCCCTTAAGGTGCACTCACCTTAAGCTCAGACCACATGGCTGAACCCTCAGCTTGCTTTTTTTGAAGGAAGATCAGTATGAAGTTTTTGGCTGTGATGGTTGCCTTCCGGCGCAGCTTCACTCCAGTTTCAATTACTCCCTTATAAGCCTGTGTTGGTGTAATCTCAGTGGCTGCAGGACCTGCCAGGCACGACTGGCTGCCTTGGGGACTTGTTTCTGTCCAGCAGCTTACAGGAGGTAACTCCTGCTGCAGCACCAGAGTATCGTCCACAATAAACCAGTCCAATAACAAAGCTGTTCTTAACAGGCAAGACGAAGAGGTTCCTGATCAGGAAGAACAGGATGAGATCAGTGAAAATGAAGCAGAGGAGGAGGAAGAATTCTGTGCTGGAAAATTGCTGTGGGAAACAGAAGAAAGTCTGAATTCCCAGCTGCACACGGAAATAGCAGTGAAGGTAAAGTCAAGCGCCTTCTAAACGGAAAGATCATGAGTTAAGTTTCCCATTGCTCAGCTGACTGGGTTGCTGTTGAGCTGTGCAAAGCTACAGCAGTTACTTGAAAGTTCATCATTGATGTTTAAATGTTTATCTACCTGAAATCTTTGTAAATAACTTTACGTGACCATTTTGTCCCGCAGTTAATACAGCATCGCTTCATGCCTTCTTTTTGCTGCTCATGAAAACTGTTTTCATTAATGCGACAGTGGCTTTGACCTTGTTCAATTCTGCATGTAGTTGTAGTCTAACGAACATGTGCTGTACACGTGCCCTCTGTGCACATACATACAGCAATTTGGATCTTCGCTGCAGATGCACAAGTAAGGGAATGGTGTTTAAAATCATACCTCTGTTCTGTGTGAGACTGCCAGGTCACACTGATGTTCTGGATCAACAGGCAAAGCTCATTGGAATCCATTGTGTTGTACAGCGATCAATGGATGCGGAGCCCTTGGGGAGCGATACAGTTAATGTAGCAGCTACTGAGTTCAAAGAGTGAAGTGTCAGGACACTCTGCGTCAAAAGGGCTAAAGAATATCTGGGTTTGAATGCGATGTCTCTGGGACGGAAAGCGGAGACGCATCACAGGTGGCTGTCAGACAGTTGTGGGTATGTGTCATTGGCAAGATGACCAGCTGGCATTTACACTGCGGTATCTGTCTTTCAGGTGGATAAAGAGACAAACACAGACAGCCTTGCACAGTCTTCTACCGTAGTTCGTCCGAAAGACAAGAGAGCAGCAAATCCTCCCCAAACTCAGTTTGTCAGAGGTAGCACTATCATCCGGTCAAAAACATTTTCACCAGGACCACAAAGTCAGTATGTGTGTCGGGTAAGGAAAACGCAATCCTGAGGTTATAAATGCTGGTTTTCATTAATGAATGCATGTTATCAATGTTCACTTAGTCTGAATTTTTCACAGAGACCTGACACTGCTTTCTTCTCTTCCCCTTTGACTTCAGAAGTTGCTCTGTCCTCACCTCCTAGACAGTATCTTTCCTTGGAACTAATTTTTAAAATATATATGTGCACATATGTTTGTGGTACATGCAGCATGTTGAGATGCCCAGACTAACGTGGAAGGGCTGCTGTAAGACAGTGCTGAGTAAGGTGCATATCAAACCCTTCCCTGCTGCTTTAACACTGTTCTGTGCTAACTTGAACCGAGTTAGCTGTGTCCACCTAACCTCAGATGAGATGAACATGAAAGCTTGAGAGAAATGGACAGGTAAGTACCTTTGGTGATGATGTCACCAAAAGACTTGTGGAAGCTTGAAAGTCTCCAGCATGCTTTGTCTGCGGGAAACTGAACAGGCCACGTACTGGGTCAGGATGTCACTTCCACTGCTTTGAAATGTTCGTTCACAATTATTTGCTGGATTGAGGGTCAGCCTGAACTATAAATAACTCATCTTTTAAATTGAATTGGCAAAGCAAGCACTGTGTTTTATCACACATGACTAAGCGGGCGTGCTCTTAATACAGCTGAGCCGGATTTGATGTGCAGGTTTTCTCCAATTCAGAAGCAGATGCTTCCATAGAAACAAACCTTATTTAATCTGCAGCGGTGGCCTGTGCTTGGGTGAGGGAGGAACTGCGTCCCAGCACGTGCAGGTCCCATATGCCTGTTCCCCCCCGCCCAGCTTTGAGAAGGAACATGAGAAGGGAATTAAACCCTACTTGAGCTGAACTCTTTTTAAGGGTCTAGAGATCATCACAAAAGAAGGTGGGCTGTATGTGTGTAACATGACAACTCTTCAGCTGAAAAACCCAGGGGGATAGCTTGCAGGTAAACCTACCTCTTGCACCACTAGCTTAAAAGACAGGTGACTGGAGAAAAGTGAAATCTCTAATAAAACAGTCCCGTGTTTTACAAATGCTAGGAAAGAGTAATTTTTAAATCATTATTACTTAGAGCTTATTTTTCTAGGCTGTTTTGCCCAGCCTAATTACTTGCATAGGAGAAGGGCAGTGGGGTAGCATCGCATACTGTACCCTTAGTGTCTCTCTTTCCATGCAGTCTGTTTGCAAAAAGGGACAAAGTTCAAGGCTTGCAGCAGCATCTGGCCATGCCAAACGGATTGCACGTTGCACACTCCAATTGGGGTGGCAGCTGTCTGTTGTAGCCTTTCACAAAACTTCATAGCTCTGCTTACATCACTGCTTATAATCACTTACAGAACCCTCTGGTCTTGCTAGTATGTGTGTGTGCACTGCTTGTATTTCTTTCATGAAAAACATGTGATTTTCACTTCCATTTTCAGCTGAATCGCAGTGATAGTGACAGTTCAACGCTATCCAAAAAGCCCCCCTTTGTTCGAAATGCAATGGAGAGACGAAGTGTCAGAGTGAAACGGGTAAAAACATCACCACTTTTTTTTTTCTCTAGCGTAGACACTTGCAAAAACCAGAAAACTATTTTACAGGAAGAATTTGCAAACAGAAATCAGTTGCCACGTGCTTTCATTCACAACCTTTTCTTTGTGTGGGAGAAGTCTCTCAAGGCTGCTTTTCTTTGTTATATCAGAATATGACAGGAATGTTTAGGTTGGAGCTCATTTAGAACAATCAATTTAGGGAGATGGTTCCTGGTATTTTCCATCTTGTCAGAGCAGAAGTAGCACAAACAGTTTTGCTATGTTTATTGTTGCGAGGTTCTTAAGTACTTTTCATAAATGTGAGGAGCGGGGGAAGAGGGTGAGGAGAATGATGTCTCAGATGCTCAGGTGACTCTGTTGCAGTGGCTCCGTGGCACACAATGAACCCCTGTCCCCGTTGTGATGGCCATCACTGAAATTCCCCTGGGATACTGATGCTGAGCTCCGAAGGAGGTGATTTCCTTGAGGCAGCTTGTGTTTGAAACTAGTAGAAGGCAACATAATATGTTAGTGGAAAAAACAAACACAGGTTTTTCTGCCGCGTTGTGGATTCATCCGAAGATGAGATGTTAAACTTCCGAGCAAGGTGTGCAAGCCAGACCTATTTGATTTGGAGAAGCTGCCAAGGAAGAAATTTAGTGAAAACACCAAAATCAAAAGGCTTATCTATAAAACTTGCTAGAGTTTGTGCTTTCTTGTCTTGGGACGGATTGGAAAACAGGATCAATAAAGATGCTTTGCGCAAAGAGAGGTGTTGGGAAAATGGGTCTCATGATGCATTTGGCCCTTCATGGGGGAGTGGTCAGGACAGTTCTCATTACTGTGTTCATACACGCCTTCTCTTCTAGCCTTCAATCAAGCCCTTTGGTACAGAGCGCCTAATCCGTACTTCACTAGACCTGGAGCTGGACCTGCAAGCTTCGAAAACCTGGCACGATCGGCTGGTTCAGGAGATCTCGGTGCTGAGGGAGCTGAAGGAACAGCTGGAACAAGCTCAAAGTCAGGGTGAAAAAGAGTTGCCGCAGTGGGTGAAGGATGATGAGAGGTTTCGACTGCTGCTGAGGCTAGTGGAAAAACGAGTGAGTAAAACCTGCCTTGGATTTTATTCAACACGTTTGAGAAATGTGATTTGAGAAACAGGGAACTTTGGGCAGTCATGAAATGAAGCCCTGGCACTGCAGTCACTCATGTCTTCCACTTACGGCTCCATCAAGCAAGTGATTAATAATGGAAGCTGCAGTCATTGAGTGTCTGGCTATTCTCAGGTGGGGGACTTAAAAACTGCCTTCCCACAGATAAGAGGGTTACGAAGATAGCAGTAATGTCTCTTGCTTCTTCTAAGAGGAAAAAAATGGCTGCATAAAACTTGTGCATGGATGACGCTTGCCTCTAGAATGGGATCCTTATGCATATGAAGTAATAATGTCAATCAGATGATAGGAGACTTTCTGCCTTTAAGGGCTTAATAGTATCTGTCTGCTTATGAAGGGTGGACTGCAGCGCAGGGATGGAAAGGAGACACAACTGATTACCAAGAATTTCAACAAACTGAATGATGCTGGACATTTTGTTCTTTGCTGGAGTTCTGTTCGTCCCGAACCTGTGTGTTTACCAGCACAGAGATTACCTGCCTTAGCACAGATGCAAATACGGCAAGTCACAAATGCCGTCTGTTTTGTCGAGTGCAGCCTCCCAGTCTGTAGTAGGTGTGGTGTGTCATGGTTGGCACTTACCTTACTCTGTCGATATCATACTCTCCCTCGCATACAGGGCTCCCTCTCAACTTGTGCGATTTATTGGGGCGCCTCTGCTGACACCAGGCAGAAATTAAGTTAGGGTGGCACCAGGCATTGGAGTGAGTTGGTACACGGTGCACTTTGGGGCACAGCTGGAACATGGGTTGACACGTTCCTGTGTGAGCTGATCTGCCGGCTTAAAAAATATAGCAAGAAGATACAAAGCTGCAGAGAGCACCCATAATTCTTACCAGAGGGCTGGAAGAAGCCTTTCTTAGTGAACAAGCCTTCGGTTTAGCTTCGGTGGCTGGTGACGTCCCGACTCAGCAGCTTCCGAACCCCTTGGACCTGCAGCTGAAATAGTGCTGTATTTAGAGATTAGTTGGGATATAAGCATTCCTCCTGGAAACACACACAACTCTTTTTCATTATTTGTTTAGGTGGAAAAAACAGACCACAAGTGTGAGCTCAAGGCTGATAAAATGATGAGAGCTGCTGCCAAGGATGTCCACAGGCTGCGAGGGCAGAGTCGGAAGGAGCCTCTGGAAGTACAGTCATTCAGGTAATTACAGGTCACGGGTAAAGGGGAGGAAAAATCAACTGCTACCGTGATCTTTCTGTGGATGACTAAGATGCTGATGAGGAAAGCTGATCTTTGTAGAAGTAGTTAACTGTTCTGCTTAAACAAAAAAGATTGTATTTTTATATCAAAGTATAAGGTCTGAGAGTCGGGCAGACTAGCTGCAGCGCTGCCCGTGATCTCAAAGCAGCCGGCAGTACTCCAGGCCATTCCCCAGCTGGCAGCAAATTCACGAATCCTTTGTGAAATGCAGAAGCAGCCCCGTACTTCCTGAGTAACATGCCTAGAGAGCCCAAAAACTGAGCCCTTCTGAAATGGCTTTTTGATAAGGTCGGTGTTGTGAGTTTAACTGTAAGGATGCCTCATGCCTGATATGTAAAAAAGAGGTGTAGGTTGTGAGAGGACATGGTGCTGCTCCTTCTGGTGACAGCTGGTGGGATAAATTTTGCTGTGGATGACGGACATTCCTGGCAAGACTTCCGTTGCATTAACAACTGATCATCCTTTTTTTTTTTTTTTTTAGAGAGAAAATGGCATTTTTCACACGGCCGAGGATGAACATTCCAACGCTCTCTGCGGATGATGTGTGATCACCATAAAGTATTTACTCTCCAGACAATTCTACAAATGCAGTTTGGGTTTTGAAGTTATTTATGTGGTATTATGAAGGTACCAAGGCATTTGTACATTAGAGCTTTTGTCAGTATGTGGATGTTTCGAAGATTTTTAGGTTAAAGTTCTATCATCACAGAAACCAGCATTAAAAGTGACAAGATTGTATAGTTTGTATATTTAGGAATGTATTTTTGGGAAATAGAATTTTAAATAAGAACAAATGCAGCGTAAGGTGCTGTTATTCTTAAATAATGCTGTTTAGACTTTTTGTACAGCTCTACCTTTTAGAGGTTTTACTGCAATAAAATAAATTTGAAGGAACCTCACCCCTACCTTCTATGATGTTCTGCATCGGACTCTCGTCCGAGTGATGTATTCTGTACCTGTGGGGAATGCAGGGAGCCAGTTTTGACTCCCAAGTGCTGTGAACGAATTCTCTGTGAGCTGTGAAGCATTTGTGTTTCCTGCCAGGTCATAAAAGTGGGTGTGAAGTTCAGGATACTTGCACTTTTAACATTTGTACTGCAGCTCATGTCTGTAATGGGTCTGTGAAGGTAACTTGGGGAGCCCATTGAAACCACTGCTGTGGGAGGAGGGCTGCGTTTTAGGTTTTTCCAATAAAGTGACCTTTCTGGACAAGCCTGCCTTCTCGCTTTTTGTCTTGTGTGAAACTTACCAACTCGTACCTGAATTTGTTTTTGGGTTTGGGTTTTTTTTTCTGTCACAAGCTGAAAGTAGATAGCTTTTATTGTGTCTTGCTCTGTAAATCCTTCAGACCAGGCATTCT
>VZSC01019991.1:0-18442 GCA_013398225.1 Steatornis caripensis | reverse complement strand
GGCCCGGGCCCGGGGCCGCCCCGTTCGCTGGGCCGCTGGCTGCGCGCCCCGGCAGCCGTGCCGTGGTGGCCCTGCTGCGGGCGGCCTTGGGCCGGAGCGCGGCCGGGAGCGCTTCCAGAGGAGCCGCGGGAGGGCAGGAACGCTCACGGCAGGCCTGGCTTTCTCACAACTGTAACGTGCTTTGGGCTGGGAAAAAAGATGGTGACAACCCTTTCCCTTTTCAGTGATTGTAGTGATAATTATAAAAATAAATCGGACTGCCAGGTCTGTCCTAGCCAGTGACTGCTGTTGGCAGTAGAGCACAGAGGCAGCGTCAGGGAAACTTTGAATCCTACAGGTTCACTTCTCGTATGCTGCCCCAACCAAGAGCATGTAACTGAGAGATTCTGGGCATTTGGCTTGTGTTTCTTTGCCTACCGTA
Organism: Steatornis caripensis; assembly: GCA_013398225.1. Taxonomy (NCBI): domain Eukaryota; kingdom Metazoa; phylum Chordata; class Aves; order Caprimulgiformes; family Steatornithidae; genus Steatornis; species Steatornis caripensis. Next base: position 18,021 of record VZSC01019991.1, on the reverse strand, counting down.
CACGTGTTCTTAAGGAACTTCTCTGTATGTTTTCTCCTCACAATTCAAACATACGATAAGCACTGCCATAAAATACTGAGATACTAAATCTGGCTGTTGAATCTCTGCAACTCTTTTTTGCCTTTGTTTGTGCATTTCTCCTTTGTAGCTGCTGGGAGAGGGAGGGCATCTCGGGTATTCTGGCAAGGTGGTTCTCCCTTTGCCGTCACTGCTGTCTGGTCTTCAGTGCGTAAACAAATCCCAGTCATTCTGAAGCAAAGCTGGAGCGACAGTGTTCAGCTCTTTGACTCTGGGAGGCTGAAGGAGGCCGTGTGGAATTACTGAGCCTGAGTCTACCTGTCACCTCGCTTCCAGCCACGTGCTCCCTGGTGGCAGCTCCGGCATGCCCTGGAGCCTGTTGTCAGACAGCCAGCAGGAATTACTGTCTTTTCAGGAAAATAATCCAGCAAAGACCGTTTGCCGAGTTATTGCACTGAGCTGGCACGGCAAAGGCTTGGCAGAGTAGGAGCAGAGATACGAACTGTTCAGGAGGCAAGAAGGAGGGGAAGGAAGAGAGGTGCTGTGACCCCTTTGCCATGCTTTCTCAGGCCATTTTCTTTGTTTTTTTTTTTTAAGGTGATGGAGAAAAGCTTTATCACATTAAAGCCCAGAGACAAACTTACGGAAGTTTTGTGTTAATTCAGTGGGGTCTTTGGAAGACATTCTTATGTGCCAAGGGAAAAAGTAAGGATGGTTTTGGTCCTATTGAAAAATCTGTAGTTTTTTTGTATTCACAGGTGAGGGGAAGATTTCTAGTACTCAGCTGACCAAAGAGCGCTTGAAGATGTCAGCATGGCCTCATGTAGTTCCCGCAGCTTCTCATGAGGTGGTCATCAGGTATGACCCTTTACTGACAAGTTGTGATATGTCCAGGGTGGTGCAGGTAGAATAATGCAGGGGGTGACACCTTATGTCCCGAACAGCAGCTTTTCCCTTCCTTTTCTCAGTACCATGTTTTGTACATCAGAGGTGTATTGGCGTTGTGTCCCTTCCTCTCTTGGATAGTACTATGACAGGGGAGTTACACGGGGTGTCTGTAGTTTAACGTAGTGGCTTGTTTTTTAGAAAGAATTTAGAATTCATAATATCCCTTTAATATAACATCTAGCATTCGTAGGTGATTTGCTAGAGAATTAGGTTTATCACAGGTTGCTATGATAAGGGGCATTTGTAACGTGTGAACATCTAAGGGGCTTTTTCCAGGCAAGCTTGGCAACATGGTTGTGGGTGTGGGCGTCATAGAATCATAGAATATCTCAAGTTGGAAGAGACTCACAAGGATCATCAGGTCCAACTCCCTGCTCCTCGCAGGACTACCTAAAACTAAACATGTAACTGGGAGTGTTGTCCAGATGCTGCTTGAACTCTGACAGGCTTGATGCCCTGACCACTTACCTGGGGAGCCTGTTCCAGTGACCAGCCACCCTCTCAGTGAAGAACGTTTTCCTCATGTCCAGTCTGAGTTTCCCCTGACACAGCTTCATTCCATTTCCTCATGTCCTGTCGCTGGTCGTCAGAGAGAGGAGGGTTGTGAACGGTGTTTCTCCTCCTGAGTGGCCCACGAACCGGGGTGCCCTGTCACCTGGAGCTGTTGGCCCTACTCGGCCTGCAGCTGTCCCAGCCTAGCTGCTGTGATCTTAACCCCATCGATTCTGGGTCTCGATGTAATCATTGCTGAGTTCAGGCTCTTCTGCTGGGTGGTTTTAAATGAAAAGTTAATTTCATCATCTGCATTAGCTGTTGATGAGCACAAAAAGGGAGACTTAAATGCCGGCAGCAATATTGGGCTAGGCAGCTAGACCGCTGTGGTGGAACCTTGTGCTTTCAGTTCGTGCTCAGGAACCACCAAGACTGCTACTGAATCTTTCTGCAGAAGAGCAGTACAAAACACGATAGGAATATGTGCCAGTCTGGGCCGACCCATTGGGCTTGGTCAAGTCTGAAATGGGGCCATCCTGAATGCCTTTTATCTGCAGGTGTCTGCTGTGAACTTACTGTTTTGGTGCACTCATGGGAAAGAAGTAGATGACACTTACTGAACTGTGGCATTGGTTTAGAGTTTTTTACCTCCTTGCCGAATGCAAGCGATTAGGGTACTAGTTGTCACCCTATATCTGTGTGGGAAAAGCTGTCTGGGCCAGATGTCTCTGCGAGGAGTTGGTGATTGCTGAGAACCCTTGTTCTGGGTTCTGGCCAGGCATGTGGATAAACCTCTTTCCTTGTCCTCTCTTGTAGTCTAATGAGAGGAAAGAAGCTCCAGTAAGGTACCAGGCACCTCACCTCCTGCAAGTCTTCACTTGGGTGGCCAGAGGCATTTGTGATTATGGAGAAAAAATCCAAATCGAATTTCTGTTCTGAAAAGTTTGCCTATGGTACTGAAATATCTCGGTGGCTGTAGCTTTGGGGGAATCTTTTAATCCAGGATGAATAAGTGTGAGCTACTTGTTGGCTTTGATACATAGTGATTTTAATTTCAAAAGCAGAATGCAAAGTTCTGGATCTGGACAATGTTTGTCCTCAATGCAAAGCGCGTAAGGGTCTTGCTGACCTGTGCTGAAGCTGGTGACTTTGCTAGAGAGAAGGTAATACTGTGTGGGCACAGAATTTACAGAGAATGTGATATTAAGAGTAGAATATATCTTTGTGCTTTTCTTAAAGCGTATTCTAAGGTCGAGGGGGATGAATTATGCCTGTCATTGCCCAGATATTCCTTTAAGTCAGTTTATAGCAATAATGCTTACTTAAACTTGCTGTGAAACAACTGTAAAATAATGCAACGAAATCTCTCTTGCGCTATTTTAAACTTGAAGTTTTCAAATGGGTCTGTAAGTGAGGTGAAATGTTACCAGGNGAAACAACTGTAAAATAATGCAACGAAATCTCTCTTGCGCTATTTTAAACTTGAAGTTTTCAAATGGGTCTGTAAGTGAGGTGAAATGTTAGCAGGTCAGGTCAGTAAGAAAAGTCAAAATTAAAAAAAAACTATTTTCTTTTGGTTTTGTGGGGGAAGGTGTTTATGTGTATGTGAGAGAAGAACAGTCTGATTTTTACAGGATCTGCCTTGGGTTAAAAAAAGAAGTAAGAGGCTGCAAAAGGAAAAGCTGTGATGGACTATTTGAAACGAGCTATTTTTGAGAAACATCTGTGCTGTTCAATGATTTTAGTTGGCTAAATGCCAAACCAGAGGTTTTGATAAAGGCTTTTTTTCCTCAAAGTCCCGTTCGTTTGCATCTGAACCTGCAGGAAGCATCCTGTTCTGCAGCAGAGGAGACCTTGAGGCTGGGAAAGAAGTGTGCCGGAAGCAGAAGCACACATTAAGAATCACCTCAAAAGTACTCATTTTGAGCTTGCTCCACAAGCAGCCCAATCTTAAGATTATTTTGGCTCAGCTTAGGTTTTTTGAGCATCTGCAGTTACTTACAGCGGCATTTGTGGGGGCTGTTGTTCAGGTGAACGTGTAAGACCAGAAGACTTGATGGCCTATTTTTTCCCCTTAATTAAATATTCTGGTTGTTTCAAGAGCAACAACGTAAATGAGCCCTTTTTGATAAGGTTTGCTTGCCCATTTGACTGCATTAATAGCCTGAGCTGCCTCCTGCTGTGGGAGCTCTGGTGGAGGAGAGGCTGAAGGAGTCAGGTGAGGGGCTGGGAGCCAGGATGGGGAGTGCTCGCTGCCCCTTGTAGCTGCTTCTCCCTCCATAGCAGCATTGGGTCACTTGAATTTTCAATAGCCTCCAGACTTCTATGTGTGAGCCAGGTTTGTGGCTGGTGGGCACAAAGCCTGTTAAGCAGGAGGACAAGAGATGAACAACAGAGATGAAGTTTCATGTATTTGGTTTCTTTAGGGGATGGGGCGAGGAAAAATACAGCTCCTTGCAGAAGCTTCCAACTATTGGGCTAAGGCTGCCTGTTGAGGCATTTGCCTGTGTCCGGGCTCTGAAGACTGGAGGGGCATGGGGAAGTTTGTTTATTTGGAGCATAGAGGCCCACCTGAAATTCGTGATTGCTCCTGAATGCCTTAAGTCAGTTTTAAGGGAGAAGCCATGCTGAAGGTAGGCAAGGAAAGGTGGTGTGGCGAGGTGGGAGCGGGCGCACACTGCAGCAACGCCCTGTACGTTCCCCTGTGAAGCAGCATGCTGTACTTCTTGGCATTTCTGTCTCCGGTTGGCGTTTGGGCTTGCTGGGGTTGTGTGAGTGATTGTGGTTTCATCCTCTGGAAGAGAAACTGTGGCCTATGAGATGGTGAAACTGGCTGAAGGAGGCTTTAGGGAATTTTGAGTCAAGTCATTTGACATCTTTATTAGATTATAAAAGCTGGAGAAAGTGCCTATTCTGGGAATATGTTTTACTAGCATGACCTGTTGTCTTTCTTGCACTTCTGTCTTGCTATTAGTGAGATTATTGTGTCAGTGACTTTTTTAAGAATGTTTCAGAATCCCTGCTTTCGATACAAATAGAAACCACCTTTAAACATCAGTTGTTTGGAATTATTCAACTTACACATCATTGCTGCTGCCGTTATGAGGCAAACTAGAACTGTATCTGAGATCTTGCTTCTCCTCACCTTCTGTCCCCCCACTCCAAGAGTTACTGTGTGACAATTCAATTTGCTTTTCAGGAAAATGAGATCAAGTTGTTAACTGCAGAAATTGAGTGTCTGAAGAACTTTGGATGCTTGGGAGTCTCCTCAAGTTTGGAAGGGTTGCGAGACGAAAACGCAAAACTTAAGTATCGGTTAAATTTCCTTCAAAAGGTAAGGGAATAAAGAATTAATGCTGTAGCATGTGTGTTTTGTTCCCATTAAGACAAGCTAAATAAGTGATGTCAGTTTGTTACAGCTGGTGATGTGTGACAGCGTGCTCGGTCTGCATTCTGATGCCTTATTTGTTGGTGGCACATCAGGTATTTCTTACGTCCTTAAACAGAAACCTACTTTATGAAAAATGTCAGTAGGTGAATAAGCCCACACCGTCAAGTCTTAGCTACTCGTGTAGTGGGCAGCCCAGCTGAGGTCTTTACCGGGATCACTGTCAAAGGCGTGAGAAGTAATGCAACCCTGCATTCAGGGGAAGTGTTGGTGCTGGGAGGTTCAAAGGGAGAAGCAGCTCTTCAAGCATGTGGTTTTTATGCTGTATGTGTGGCTCCAGTGCCCAGAGGTGTCAGCCAGGTCTGTCAGCCATGCTTTGCCAGGCAGCCGAGGAAAAAAGCAGGATGTAACAACTCCTCAGATGTTGTGAATTTAGCCGTCTGGATTTTGTTTTCTCAGAGCCTTCAAGAAGAAAGAAGTAAAACAGCAAAAAGCATGATTAATATCAACAGCTGTCTTCAGGAGATCTTCGGAGCTGCTATTCAGGCTGCCTACCCAGATTTAGAAAACCCTCCGCTGGTGGTGACGCCAAGTCAGCAGCCCAAATTTGGGGATTACCAGTGTAACAGCGCCATGGGCATAACGCAGGTAAAGCTGAACGATCTTACAAAGTGAGAAAAATTGGGGATGTTGTCTGTTGGAAGCTAAGTGGTAGCACAGTTTGAGTTGCAGTATTGGACCTGTTTCAGGCTTGTTGCAGGCCTCTGGGCTGACAATTCAGTGAGTAGCTCATGGCATTTTAGGGGAAGCACTGGCCTTCACAGAGTAGACCCTTAAACCTCTGTTTAGATGACTGGTATGAGAGTTAAACGTGTCACATAGAAAAACTGCTCAGTTTGTGGGATCTAAATCAAATCGGGATTTAAGTGCTGTATTGATTTACTAATGATGTGCAATTAACTACCAATTAGTGAGCTATATGTTTGGAACTAATATCAGCAAAACACTAAATCACAATTCTGGACAGTTACAAAATGTTGATAAACACCTACAAATCTCTCAATGCTCTTCTGTAACGCCAGGGAAGGATAATGTTCCCATCCACATTTGCACAGGGTTATGTGCGCACACCCCGCCTTCTCACAGGGCGGGTGGCTTACAAACACAGGCTTTCTCCAGGCATGCGGGTTCCCCTCGCTGCACACACTGCCTGTTGGTGTGGGTGCGGCAGCTTCCTACCGCCCACAAAGGCACACAGCAGCGAGAAGGGGCCCAGGCGCTCCCGTGTGCACCCGGATGGGGCGTGGGTCCCTGCGTGCTGCATCCTGAGCTGCCTTCCGCAAGCTCTGACACGGGCCGCTCGTGGCACCTGGTGGCATCACGGGTCATTGCCTGGCCTGTGCAGAGGCTGTGGTGCACATGAAGCACCTTCTGACAGCGTCCAGCCAGCTGTAGACTAGTGCTCAGGCACCATCCTTCATCCTGCTCTAGCTGACTCCTTTAGGTCTCTGGTTAATTCCCTGGTTACAGCTGAATTTGGCTGATTGTTGTTGTATTCCTTTAAGCATTTTCACTTTTGTGACAAATGCTCTTTCAGACAGATTTGCGTGCACTGTTCTGCGCTCTTTTTTTGCTCGTGTTCCTATCTTATTGGCTGTTGTTATCCAGGCATTTGCTGAGGGCAGACTGTGTGGGCATCACCGCATCTATGATTGGTGGCATCTATATGTTCTTTTAAATGAGCAAAAGGCAGGAAACGTGGGGTTTTTGCTGTAATGTTCTGATCTTGGAGGTTTTCAGGCAACTGTGAGAATGGTTCCACTTTATAGACCACTTGTTAAGTCTGTGCAAAGGAAGGAGTAAGGTTTTATAAGCTGGCTAGTATCAACAGTTATTTGAAAACTATGGCATTGCTGCTTTCTGGAAGATACTTGGCCAAAGAGGACCCTAACAGAGTAAGAGACACTTCAGGAGTTGCTCAGTGGGCTGGGACTGTGCTGAAGTAAAACCAGAGGGTGGGGCAGAGAGAAGGTAGTGCATTCTAGCTTAGATGCTAAAGTGCCCAAACTTTCAGTGCATTCTTGCCTTTGAGTGAAGAGAGAGACTCCTTGTAATTACACGTTTTATTTTGCAATCTCAACAGAAGCAACATTTTTTTTAATTTTTCTGTTGTTAATTCACCTTTATTAATCTATTGGATTGATAATTTTGACATCGAACGTGCACCGACACACGTAGAATTCTACTCTCCCAGGCTGTCATCTGCAGCCGCTGTGTCTGTTGTCCTGCCACGATTGAGTCTGACTCCTGGGCAGCATCAGTACGTGCTAGCCAGCAGGCTCTTGGTCTGAAGTGCCAAGGCGGAAACAGTGCTCACAAACACATGTCATCGTCCCTTGGTCTCGTTAGCATATTGTAACTGGGCTCCAGCCAGAGTCCACGCTGGGTGACTGTACTGACAGGGGCTTCCAGAGCTTTGCCATTTTTTTGACCGCTGCTTTACCCCAATTAAGTCACAGTTGAGATTCTCAAGCAGTCCTGGCTTCTCAGTGTCGACATTGTTCGCATAACTCAGTGTCTGAACAGTCCCCTTCAAGCCAGGGTTTCACGTTCCAGATTCTCAGCTGTGCTGGTGAGTAAGGGTTCCTTGTACTGGGCTTGGCTGTAGAGTTTGTTCCCTGGAAGGCCACGCTGTATAAGCTGGGCCTGAACATGGTGGTACTCACACGTGCAGCAAACACAGAGCGTCTCGGTGCAGCAGAGCCATGGGATGCAGTGCAGTCATTTCCCTCTGAGAGCAGTAGGTTATGTACTTTCTGTTGGCCTAAGTTTTAGGGGCTTGACTGGTGCACGCCTCCCCCAGGGTGTCGCCTGCGCAGAGCACCAGTCAGAACACCGGTCACCGACTACCAGAGGAGCAGGGCAGCACTGGTACGTGCCAGGCAGCAACCTCCCCTTGCCATACACCGATGTGGAAATGGCCCTCACAAATGCGTATTGTTTTCCTGGGATCTTGTTAGCATATTAATGCCTGGGGTTTGAGCCAGGAGCTCTGCTTGCTTCTTAGAGTAATAGGAGTATGGTGACTGTTTCTGGAATGATTCAGATAACATGCCTGTAATCTGGTATAACATGCCTGTAATCTGGTTTTGTGTTTATTTTTCCTGTAGTTTGCACTTTGAGTAGCATTAAAGGCTACACTGGTTTTCTTTTCTTGCCCATTCTAAGACTTTACCATCTTGTGAGGATCCATCAGCTGTATGACAGGTTAAACAGGAAGCTGAAACTTAAGTAGAAGTCACGTTTTGCAGCAGACTGCAAGTTAGCAAATCCAGGCAGTAGTGAGTGCAAATTCTGCGTTGACAGAGAGGTACATGCTCTTTGTGACCTCGATGGGAGGGAGGTGATACATTATTTTCAAGCACACCACAGTAAGAATGGACAATCGTGTGCTTAGAAACAAATAGTTGTGGTGATTTTACACCGTGTGAATGTAGTGTTTTGCAAGGGGTGGGTTGGGCTAGCTCACAGAATGCTCCTAAAAGGGTGTTTTTGTAAGATTTGCAAAAAGCTATGCGAGAAGGTGCTTTGGGAATGGGCAGCGAAATTGTGGACTAGATGATCTTTGAAGGTCCCTTCCAGCCCAGACCACTGTGATGCTGCCATAGAATGTGAATTTGCATTGTGTTAGTGGAGTTCCTCGCAGGGGGCCATTTATGTCTGGAGGGAAAAGGAGAGCTGCTTTAGCAGCAGTTTTTGTGATGCTCTTTGAAGAAAAGTGGGCAGTGTTAAGATTATCTTTGATTGCTTGGGTTGTTGGATTTTATTTATTTATTAAATTAGAGTCTAAGGTAGGACCGAAGGCAGTTTGCTTTGGTTGCCTTTAATCATAGATCAGCAGACTTGCTCTAAAACCACACTCTGCATCTACTGTAGGCACAGTTCAAAACTTCAGGTACGAAGGCCGGCAGAGCTGAGGATACCCATGAGACTGATGAACAGGAGTTCAAGCCACGTGAAGGACTGTGCCAGCTTTGGTGATTTTTAAAGAGCTTGTCCCTTTCACTAGATTAGAGAAATACAGATTTGCCAAACCACATAACAGGTTTTGAAAAATAGTCTGGAAGATTCTCTTCTGACACAGGAACTACTCTTTAATTGCCCTTAGCAGAAGGGAGTGAACGTGTTGGGCCTAATTACACTTGTGCTGTGTAGGAAGAGCTGATCTAATGTGTAAAGATTTGCTAGAGATTTTACTTTGTGTGTGTGTCTGCATTATGAAACTAAAGGATCGTGAGGATCTTTCAGTGCCACAGTATCTGTGCTTTCTGTTTCACTCTGCAGAATGTTTTGGAGGATTGAATTTTACTTGATCTTCTTGTTGTGTTTCAGATACTGCTCAAAACCAAGGAACAGAAGGTTAGTCCAAGAGAAATCGCTGAGAAAATATCAAAAAATATTCCTGCCAATGAATGCATTGAGAAGGTTGAAATTGCCGGTCCTGGTAAGATAGTTTCGTGTTACGCATTTTTTGTATGTTTTAAAGCTGATGATAAGACGATTTTATACTGGATGGTGAACAGGGAAGCTGAGTGATTTAGAACTGCAGTTACAGGGTGAATTAGCTGCTTCTATCTTGGTGAGCTTTACAGCCTTCAGGCTTGTGCAGCAGCAGAAAGTTACCTCGCTATGAGAATTGGCAAGTGCAATCCTGCGCCCTTTAATTAGCAATTTCTCCACTGCTCCTTAAGGGACTGACTTTTCCTCTTTGAACATTAGTGATGGGTATCAGGCCACAATCATGAAATCACAGCAAAAATCAATATGCTCTTCTTGCTGTTGCTTGCATGGTGAAGAGACCTTGTCCCCTCAGCACTGAGATGCTGGAGTAGCAAGGAGATTATTAATTGCTGCGTCTGTTTTGTCACTGCGACCCAGGAAGAAATGCAAGGGCTCATATTCCTTAGGGCTGCAACATAAACACAAAAATCACATGGCGCAGCCCTTTGAGTGCTTGGGCAGAAGCTTGTTCGTTAGCTTGGTGAAGCAGAAGTAAAACAGTGTTTTGCCACAGGCATGGATTATTCCAGGTGTGACTATGTTTTAGGATATTAATTTTTAAAAGGGGAACAAAGCAGGATTTATTTTTGCATTCTGAAAACCCTGGCAAGATTATTTATTTTCTCATTAAAAAATGGTTTTATAAATTCACCTTTGAGTGACAGTGTGCAAAAAGGAGTTCTGTCAGTGGACTAGCTCGCAGAGTCGTAACTCCTACAGTAAAGGCTGTAGTGGTGTGAAACAGACTCTTGTAATCCAAAATTGTCTTCTAGTGACAGCTTTGTTCCGTTGCTGGAAAAATTTTTGTCAAGCTAACTTCATGTACTCTTGTCCTTGATGCGAGGAAACAGAAATCCAAGGGGGAAGGAAACAAAAAGTGGTTTGAGGCACTTCTGCAGCCCCAGCACTCATTGCTCATTTTCTCCTCTGAAGGTTTTATCAATGTCCACTTGAGAAGGGATTTTGTATCGAAGCAGCTGAGCAGTTTATTGATGAATGGAGTTCAACCACCAGCTGTTGGCAAAAGGAAAAAGGTACAGCAGTAAGCGCATAGGCATCCTGCCCCCTTAGAGATGAAACACGATGGACTGCAGGTAGCTTTGAAATTCTCCCCTGAAATGATTTGTTGAGCAGATGTCCGTGTCAGCTGATGGTTACAGCAGAGTTAAGTGGGATGCGACTTAGGGACTGGGGGCCGTGGGGTAGGCCACATGTACCTCGTGTGGCCTCTCGTGGGTGAGGGACAGCGTGTTGTGCCAGGGTCAGTCTGGGAGCGATCCCTGACCAGCTGCTGGGCAAGTGCGGCGGAGCCCCAGGCTGGAAGCCCGCTCTGGTGTCCCCCCTGGGCCTTCCCTGCTGCTGTGTGCTGATGGCAGCAAAGAGGGTGCAAGGGTCAGCGGAGGCGAGCCTTGTTCCTCCCTGCTCCCCCTCCCCAGCAAAACACAGGTTAAACACGTAGGGTGTGGTAACGACTGCTGCCTTTTATTCTATTTTTTCCTTTGGTGCTGTGTCTAAGGTGGTGGTGGATTTTTCGTCCCCTAACATTGCAAAGGAGATGCATGTCGGCCACCTGCGGTCTACCATCATTGGAGAAAGTATGTGCCGACTATTCGAATTTGCAGGTTATGATGTTTTGAGGTGAGAGTCCGCTTTTGGGTGAGGTGGGCTTGTTTGACTAAATTTATGCAGTATCTGTCTCTATGCTTTGGTCTGTATCGATCTTTTTTTATAAGCACATAACAAATAATCCTTTATGTATACTAAGATACTAAGCTGACCAAGTGTAGCAGGGTTAGGAATGAAGATGGGCAGCAGCTCCATTGCAGTGAAACTGGGGGGGCTAGCCTGGTTTTGCTTCCTGATATTATGTGTGTTTCTTCTTTTAGAATATATATTTTTAAAATGCGTGTATTTTAAAGCATATGTTTGAGAAATCATTGTTATTGTGCTCTTTGATTGCTTCAAGGTTAAACCATTTAGGAGATTGGGGCACCCAGTTTGGAATGCTCATTGCTCACCTCCAAGACAAATTTCCGGATTACTTAACCGTTTCTCCTCCCATTGGGGATCTCCAAGCTTTTTACAAGGTATTTTTAGCAAATAAGTGTGATATTTATGTCAGCATCTGAAAAGCAGATTGAGGAGCTTTACAAATTGCAGCATAGTTTTGGAGTAGCAAAAGAACTGAATCACTGTTAATAGATTATTGCAATAACCTGCCACTGGGTAATGTGCTGCAGTGTCTGGTATTGAGTTGTCTGCATGGGGCATGATTAAAGGACTTTGTACGCGTGCTGCCTCACTGTCTTTTGAGATGAGTATGCCTGGAGAGCCTGTTAGGAATGTCGGCTTGTTTCGGGGGAGAAAGAGGTGTTTTTTCAAGTAGTGTGTTTTACCGTAGGAATCCAAGAGGAGGTTTGACACAGAGGAGGAATTTAAGAAACGTGCCTACCAATGTGTGGTGCTGCTGCAGAGCAAAAACCCAGACTTCATTAAAGCGTGGAAACTGATCTGTGACGTGTCGCGGAAAGGTGACTTTGCCAGATTCAGAAATGTGTCTCAGCAGTAGAACAGTGTGGCTTTCCTCAGCTTTATGTCTGAGTCCATCCTCTAGTTTTGAAAATCACTGCCACCCTGCTATTAGAAGCTTACAGAAACAAGCCAGTACAATCAAAGTCCTGGGCTGTCTGTGGAGGCTTTCACCTAAATCGTTTGTCACCCGATTCCTAGTCTGATGGCTTCACCAAGAGATGGAAAATGCCTTTAGGGACTTGCTGTGCCCATTGGTAAACATACGCCACTAATTCCTTCCCACAGTGTGCATTTAATGGGAGTATTTTGTTCTATTTCCTTCCTCAAGAGTTCCAGAAAATCTACAGCTGCTTGGACATCACACTCATAGAGCGAGGGGAATCGTTCTACCACGAGATGATGAAAGACATTGTGAAAGAATTTGAAGATAAAGGTGAGGCTTTTGGTCTCGGAGTCAGAAATTCTGCAGCTGTCAGGATAAGCAAGATAACCTCACTCCTCTTGAGCGAGGATTAGGACTGATGTTTTCGAAGTTGCGTGTTCCCCACTCGTGCTTTTTCTCAGCCACATTTCTTGAGTGGATCTTTTGTGGCATTTCCTCCTAGAGAAGCATTAGCAGAATTGATTCATTCCAGAAAGCTTGAATCTTTCTTGCTGACACCAAACGCAGTGCGTCTGTGATACTTGTAGGCAATAGCATGAGGCACTACTGGATTTTATTGTATCCTTAGTAAGTAGTCTCGGTCTTAATGTTGTACCTTTGTGGGAACTTTTGAGAAATCTCTTGAAGACAGTGGCATTTTTGGATCATGTTGACTTTGAGACTGGCAGGAAGCCAAACAGAGCATAACAAGTCTCTGGTTTTATGTGTTTCCTGTCTGGGTTTGGCACTTGTTGAATCTCACCATCTGAAGCGTTCTGACTAGCCTGAGACTTCGTGCTACATCCTTGTTGCATGTCTGTAGAGTTTCTGTTGCCTTTAACGCCGTACTTTGTGATGCTGTTTTTGTGTCTGTAAAGGTGCATCTGGATGCCAGTGACAGGAGTTTTTAAATCCAGTTAGATCTCCTCTGGTAAGGCCAGATCTGTACAGACCTGCTTCCTTGTGCATAGCATGAATTCTGGAAGGGCAGTGCAGAACGTGACTTGGTTGGCGAGGGAGTTCTCGTTTAGGTTTTTTAATATTTTGAGCCATTAATTATTTGATAATGTGAGTGCATAGCCTTTTCTCTCTGGTATCATCTGGGAAAGCAAGTGTTTCTGCCTGTGCTGGCCCACAAACCTCCCCATTTAATATGACACAGAATGTTTTCCATTGCTTTTCCAGGATTTGTCCAGGTTGATGATGGCCGGAAGATTGTGTTTGTCCCAGGTTTCCCTGTCCCATTGACGATCATGAAATCGGATGGAGGTTACACGTACGACACATCTGACTTAGCTGCTCTTAAACACAGGCTGTGCGAAGAGAAGGCCGATATCCTTATTTATGTTGTCGACAGCGGCCAGGTGAGCATGCCAACCTGTGCTGTCACTGCTGGTACAGATCGTCAGAAAGTGTGTTAAATGACAGGTGCAACAGTAACATAGGTAGAACGCCACAGGGTTTTTCGTGTGGTATATTTACTCTTGTCCTTATCAGTGTAACCAATTTTGGTGGCTGGCGGTCTGTATGAGGAGCCGCTAGAACAGATGGATTAGGGAGAGACCCAGTTACCAGTGGAGGTGGGTGAAGCCTAAATCTCAGTAGATCTGGAACGAGGTTTGTACTGCTTATACTTGGGCCTCTCCTTACCTGAGGAAGTGCAAGCTTGTCAGCTCTGTAGCTGAGCAGTGATGGGAATTTGCCAGTTGCTGTTTCTGTAAGCCAGGAACACACTTTGAAAAGCTGAACTTTGTGAAGTGGAATTTTTCCGTGGAGCTAGAAATATTTTAAGTCTTGCATTGTGGAGGAGATAAAGCTGGGAAGAAACCTGTATCTGGAGGAGTGGGTTGAGAACCAGTTGTTGGTATTTGTTCCTTGCAGTCGGCGCATTTACAAACAGTGTTTGCAGCTGGACAGATGATTGGCTGGTATGATCCCAAAGTAACCAGAGTGGCCCATGCTGCATTTGGAGTGGTGCTGGGAGAAGACAAGTAAGTCTTTGGATGCAGATCTTCCTCTGGATGTGCTCTGAAGAGGATGTTTGAGTGAATGCAGAAGACTTGCTTTTGTTTGTTGACAAGTATGTATGTGGCATGCCAAAAAAAAAGCACCCCGTCCATGCTGTTATTCATAAAAGGGGCATTTCATTGTGTCTCGTGGTCCTGGATCCACATAGTCACTGGTGCTGTGGTCAGGTTCCCTCTTGGGCTTGGCTTCTGCTGGCTGGCATTTGGGGAGGGGCACTGGGAATGGCTGGTGGAAGTGCAGTGGAAGCTGATGCGAATACTGGGAGATGGCAGCGGTAAAGGCTTTGATTTCTGTTATTGTCTCCCTGCCTCGTGGGGCATGAAATGAACGTTGGGTAAAGAACCTGTGTGTCCTGGGCTGTAAGCCAGGCCCTTGTGCTCCAGAGTTGTTCTTGTGTCTCTGTGAACATGTGGCTAGAGCAGTGCACTGCAACGGTCACGTGCCGTNAGCGGTAAAGGCTTTGATTTCTGTTATTGTCTCCCTGCCTCGTGGGGCATGAAATGAACGTTGGGTAAAGAACCTGTGTGTCCTGGGCTGTAAGCCAGGCCCTTGTGCTCCAGAGTTGTTCTTGTGTCTCTGTGAACATGTGGCTAGAGCAGTGCACTGCAACGGTCACGTGCCGTTGCAGACGGGGTGGTTTTGCTGTAGCTTTGTTATAAAAGTGAAGGTGACTTGCTGGGCTGGGTAGGGGTCTGGCACTGGTAGTGACCTGCCTAGTGTCTGGAACTGGGACAGTTCTGACTGTAGGAGCCTTCCTGGCCACCTCCTGGATCTTCTCTGAGATTCCCATGGTTTGTGGGAGTGTTTTGCATCTTATGCAGGTGGTCGTTTTGGCTCTGTGTTTTCAGGAAGAAGTTCAAAACTCGTTCAGGGGATACAGTGCGTCTTATAGATCTACTGGAAGAAGGGCTGAAACGAGCCATGGACAAGCTGAAAGACAAGGAACGGGACAAGGTAGTTGTGACAAATTGCTTATCTTTCCTGAGAACTTCCCAGATTTGTTCACAGACCTATGGTTTCCACATTCTGGATATGAGCTAAGAATACGGACACTGCCAAACCGCCGAGGACATGCCATGGGTTCTGTACACAATCAGTGTGACTATTTGATAGCAGTTCGGGCAAGGTGCTGTTACGGGGAAAGAAAAGCGTCCCTGAGAACATAGCAGTGAGAAAATGTGAGCTGCAGGCAGCATGCTTGCCTCTGACTGGTACTGCAGAGCTTTTTGAGGACGGGGCCTGGCAGGGTAGCTGGCCTTGCAGGTACCATCAGGCCATCACTGGTGTGATGGCAACAGCAATGACTCTCTGAGGAGGCAGGAGGTGGTGGCAGAATACAGAGTTGCAGCCTTGGCCTGCTGAGCTAGCAGTGACTTTTGGTGATGGATGGTTGGGGATCTGCCGCGGGGATTGGTGTCAGGCTTCGCCCTTTCCTTTGGAGGCTGTGGCTGAGTTTGCTGAAAGCCCTTTGCTTAAATTATTTCTGTCTTGGATCCTGATGGCCTGCAGAGAACTTGACAGTGTGGGACACGGAATGGAATGGAACAGAAGGCCCAAACTCTGTCCAAGCACCGTGTGAGGCAGTGGAATTGGGAAGCACAGCTCCTTGGTGCTTTGTAGTATAGGGTGAAAGTGAAACAGGAACATGAGGAACCACAAAAAAACCCACCTTGAAAATCTCCCAAGGGCTTATATGAGTCAGACACACAGTTCTTTGTGATGCTGGCAGGGATCTGTTCCACCAGAGAGGGGTTTTGTGAGTGCTTGGACTGCCCAAAATGCTCTATAAGGGTAGGAGGGCCAAGTGTTTGTAATGTGTATGCGTGATTTGTAAGAAGCAGGAGCGCAGTATGAGTGTCAAACCTGCGTGGCATCGTGGGGCACAGACGTCCCGCAGGCCTTTGGGAGTAGAGGGAGTCATCCTTAACCTGGGCAGGGCTGCAGTGCTGTTTGATTGCAGGAGAAGTGAGGGGTGGATACGGGGCTGTCTGGTTTCTCGGGGTGGAAGAGTGGGTGTGAGCCTGTCACTGAGTTCCACGTGGGTAAAATCCCCTCAGCAGCCTGGGCCTTGCTCCTGAGCCGTGCTGAGTGGCCAAGGCTACACGTTGTGGTTTGTATATCAGTGTAGTATTCTTCCTCATGACTGTTACCTGTTCTGAAATTGCAACAGGTCCTCACGGCAGAAGAGCTGAAAGCTGCCCAGATGTCAGTTGCTTTTGGATGCATTAAATACGCAGATCTCTCCCACAACAGACTAAATGATTACGTATTCTCCTTTGACAAGATGTTGGATGACCGAGGAAACACAGCTGCGTATTTGCTGTATGCCTTCACACGGATCAGGTAGGTTGAGTGTGCTCAGAGTTGCTTGGAGTTGGTCTCTGATGCTCTCTGCATCTTGATTGCAAAGGGAGATGGGGGAGAGGGTTGACCTAGTTGCGTCAGTGCTGTTAGGGGTAGTTAGTAAGAGAAGCCAGCTACACTGGTATGCGCCATAGGCAAGATTTTATTTGCCATTGGAAATGGTGTCCTCAGGTATCTGAAACAGGGCTCCTCCGTGCAGCACGCATCCCAGGCTTTTAGCTAGCAGGGAGGGAACTGCAGAAGTTTCTGGTAATTCCATTAGAGGTTTTACATGGTTGCAGAGGGGTGAGCCTGTGTTCCAGCAGCTGTTCACGTCAGGTGTCGCTGCACCCCCCACAGTTTTTTATGGCACCCTGTGCCCTGGTTTGCTTGGCTGCATCAGCTGTCCTTGCCAACGACACGTGCCCAGAGCACATCCCTGCCTGATCTTCGGCAGAACCCTGTTGGATCGCTCCGAGGGTAGCACCTCCCCGTGTGTTCCCAGGGCTGATTGCTCTCTTCTGGCCTGGTAACCCAGGACTGAGCAAGTGAGATCAGGGCTGCGCTAGCCCTGAGACAGGCCAGACATGTGACCAGCTGCAGGCTGGCCCTGGGGCAGGTTAAGCTGTGCGACACTCGCAAGCAGACTGTGTTTTGGATCATTTTAGGGCTATTGCTCGCCTGGCCAATATTGACGAGCAGATGCTGCGGAAGGCAGCCAGGGAGGAGGTGCTCATCCTTGACCATGAAAAGGAGTGGAAACTGGGCAAGTGCATCCTGAGGTTCCCTGAGATCTTGCAGAAGATCCTTGAGGACTTGTTACTGCACACACTCTGTGACTACCTTTATGAGCTGGCCACAACCTTCACCGAGTTCTACGACAACTGCTACTGTGTCGAGAAGGACAGGCAGAGTGGTGAGTCTTGGTCTAGGGGTGCTGCATGTGCCTGTGTCGCGTACCATGGTACAGACGATCGGTGGGGTGTGTTCCTGTGCTGGCAACGCCATCGTCATGCTACTTGCTGCTGCAGAACAAGTGTTGTCCATGTGGGAGGACTGAAGGTGGCTGGCACAGCCTGTGTGGTCAGCTGCCTGTGAAGCAGAAGGATTGAGTACAGAGTTGCGAGCAACAGGCGCCTGGAAACAGGAGGGCTGGTCAGTCTGCCTTGGCTTGGGGAGAACATGGGGGAGCTCAGTGTGCCCAGGCTCAGGGCCAGGCTGTGGGTGGATGGGGTTCCCCTGGGGAAAGCGGTGTTAGTTGTTCCGAGCAGCTGCTCCAGCTCCTCTATTGCTGTTTTGCAGGCCAGATTGTGAAGGTGAACATGTGGAGGCTGCTGCTGTGCGAAGCCACTGCCACCATCATGGCCAAAGGATTCGACATCCTGGGCATTAAGCCTGTGCAGAGGATGTAGCTGTTCCCTGTGGGGTGACAATAAAGGGACTAAACAACTGTAGGTGTCTGTGTCTGCTGGAGTAGAGTTGTGGTAAGGGAAGATGCTCTAGGAGAGCAGCACCCTCTGAGGAGAGAAAGGAAGGAGAAAAGAGGAGGTAGGGAGAGACCCAGTTACCA
>VZSC01019990.1:612045-636379 GCA_013398225.1 Steatornis caripensis | reverse complement strand
CCTTCTCTTTTCCAGGCTGAACAGACCCAGCTCTCTCAGCCTTTCCTCATAAGACAGATGCTCCACTCCCCTAATCATCTTTGTTGCCCTCCACTGGACTCTCTCCAGTAGTTCCCTGTCTCTCTTGAACTGGGGAGCCCAGAACTGGACACAGTACTCCAGATGTGGTCTCACCGCATTGAAAATCCTGCTTGACCAATCTGATAGCCTTCTATGATGGCATGACTGGCTGGGTGGACGAGGGGAGAGCAGTGGATGTTGTGATCTTATGTTGTAATGCAAACAACTAATGATAAAAGTACTGCACTGGCTAGAACTCAAAAGAAAGAAAACAGTTGTCAAAGTATTGGGGAAAAGTATGGAAGCTCCTTTGTACATATACTAATTTTTTCTTGTTTGGAATGCTTAGAGAAGAACAAAAATAAGCAATATAAATTAAGCAGTATTTTATGGTGGCGTAACTGTCAATGTAGTTAATTAGCACAGGGAAAAAATGATCCTGAAAATAATTTTGGAAATGAAGTCTAGTGAAATAGATGATAATGCTTTTGCTGGCTGTGTGACAAGCCCCAGTACAAGATGTCTAGTCTGTAGACTTCACCACTGACCAACTCCTTGTCATAATTCATGTAAAACAATACAATTTTATCATTCTTCCAATAAAATTAACTACAAACTGGGCTTGTAGTGCAGCATTTACGCTGGCCTCTATGCCCCAAAGGTCATTGTATTGTCTACATAAAATGTTAGAGTCATATTTGAAAGAAGAGTAATGGGACAAAAATGTCTTCATTAGAAGTGTTTTCTTCCCTGGGGTGTAGGAGCTCTCGAGTACTTAACCATAGTACTGTAGCAGATGGTGAGCAGCCAAGCCACTATAACGGGATGAGAATCTCTAATGTCAACGTTGGCTTCAGGGATGAAAAACACAGTGTTTTATAGAGAGAGGTCTTACTCTCATCTGCAGCGTAACAATAAGTGTTCAGCTGTATTTTAACTAAATTGTTTTATCTCCTACAGCAAATAAAGTGTCTGTGTTAGGACGATAAGAACTACCATGGTTATGCATAAAAGTCTGATTCTGCTGAAATCAGTGGTGAGACTACTTAATTTCAGTGGAATTGAGGCTTCACCAGTCCGTTTAAACATCAAATCACAATAGCATGCATTTGTGCTGTGAGCAGTATCAATAGCATTCTGGATCTTCAGTGTATTAGCACTGACAGCATCAAAATTAGATGTCATTGTGAATGACAGTATATCAGCATTCACTATATGGTTAGCCTTGTGCCTAATGACTCGGTTTAAAAGTGGGTCATAGCAGTTCTATGAGACAAATCATTCTTAAGCCTGAGTCTATGCAGATAGCATGGGAACAGAATCCTTTTTTCCACAGAATAAACAATGCTAGAGGAGACAAGCTTTTGCTGAGTTTTCATTCTACCATTTAGAGAAGAAACACAAAGTGGAATTCATGTAAAAATACCACAAAAGTGGAGGCAGATGCAACTGCAGGCTGGGCTTGCTATCTGCCAACCCAAACAGTGAGCACCGTAGTTACTTCAACATGGAGTTCACTCTCAGCTTGCTGAGTCAGCTGAGAGCAGGGCATCCGCTGTCCTCTCTAGCAGTACAGCACACTGGGACTTTGGTGTGAGAACAGTTTACATTGTATAGAAGTGTTTTCTGAACACTTCAGCTCTGCAGATAACAGAATTTACCTGCTATCCAGCTTAGTCAGGGCATGTGGTTTGTGTAACTATGTCCTCCCACAGGGAAAATATTCTGTCATGAATGACTGCTATTTTGCTCTTTGCCTATCAGCTAGAGTTGCTGTTTCCAGAGTATGAGAAAAAGCTTTATTCTGGTTGTGCAGAAGAAATACCTGCATTCCCACACCCTATTGCACATGCACATACACACAGACACTTTCACTGCTGCCTCTTTAGTTTAAGTCAGGCAAGGAAGCATTCTAACATCAATATGCTCATAGCAACCAAAAAGTTATTATCAATAATAACAAGATAATTCTCTCCGTGCAAAGTTTTTTTGTGTGTGTTAACTGTCAAAATCAAATCTCACCTTAGTTCCTGAGGTAGTGGGAGAAGAATTATACTTGATGGATGAAATCTGAAATGGTTTCACTGCACCAGCTGGCAGTCACAGGACTGGAATGACTGGGTCAGGAGAACAGAGACCATTCTGGTTTGGCATGACAGAGGAGAGAGAGAGATGAGAGACATGGAAAACATCAAGATGTCTGAATAAACAAAAGCTGAAGTAAATCTGGGAAGATGCAACGAATTCAGTGAAATCTACTCTGATTTATTCTAGGCCTACAGACTTTCCAGAGTTTGACAGGTCTAAATCATATAGTGATTATTTTAAAGTTTATCCCATCACTAGTTATTTGGTGTATCTAAGGGTCTGATAGTCACTTTGTGAGGCTTTTTAAGAATTGATTTTACCAAGAAACCACAGGATTCAGGGTAACATTTTCTAGACTGTTTGGTGTCAGTGGTGATTTTTTCTCTTTGAGGTTTGCTTTGTTCCACAGCTGTGGTTTTATTGAGAAAAACCTTCACGTAGCATCTGATTTTTCATTGCCTGTTCCTGGTGATGTTTGCTGGAAAAAAGCATCGCATTTCCAAGTTGCAAGTGAAAAGTGCGTGCCCTATCATGAACCTTCCCCCAACCTTGTTAAAGTGCAGGTATGCTACCCAATTCCTACTCAGAGCTCCGATTTTATAAATAGTGGCCAAAGTACAAAAGGCAAAACCTAAACGAACCTGAACATAAGTCTAAAAGCTATAAACCCAAACAGTCCATAAATCAAATTATAAGATTCCACAAGATGAAGAATTCATGAATAACAAGCATGTAAGTTCACTTGGTAGCATGTTGGAAATGTGCCACCTTCTGCAACTGGTAATCAAATCCACCTGAACTAGTGGTTTATGACTTAAATAATGTGAAATATTTTCCATCTACTGTATTAGAAGCTAAATTAGAGAAATCAAAAAGAAAAATTTAACTACTCAAGAAAATAAGAAGAGAAAGTTGTATTTTCAGAGACATTTCCTTTGCAGTAAATCAACGTTTGCCTCCTTTTAGTGTCCTCTTCACTTATGTGGGAGGAGGTTACTGTTCTATTTATCAGAGGCAGCAAGATATTTCTGCTCTTGGAAATGTTGCTGTGAACTAGATGTGTCTCAAATGGAGTCTAATTTCTCATTACCTTTTGAACTTTTCAGCCTTTGCTGATTCCAAAATGAGGAATTTTAAAATGTAAGTTCAGAAGCAAACTGCATCCTTTCAACAGCCC
Organism: Steatornis caripensis; assembly: GCA_013398225.1. NCBI lineage: Eukaryota > Metazoa > Chordata > Aves > Caprimulgiformes > Steatornithidae > Steatornis > Steatornis caripensis. Next base: position 633,054 of record VZSC01019990.1, on the reverse strand, counting down.
TCTCGGTTTAGTCAGATTAGAACATCTGTGCAATTTTAAGGGAAACCTTCCAAAGTGTTAGTGATCCACTGATTTTTTTTTTTAGTTGGCAATTGCCATAAATAAACCCAGGTCTGGCCTCAAATGCATGTTTTCTTGAGACTTCCTTTTTTCTTTATTTTCTAGATGTTTGCTTGTTGGTGAGCAAGAAAAACCTGTCTGTAGAGGAATACATCTTATGGCTTAACTTTATCATCATGTGAAACTAGATGAAGTGCTCCTAACATAACGTAGATGAGATGCTGAGCACAACTCATTCATAAAAGTTGCAAGTGTCCAAAAGAAGTCTGCAATGTTATTCTTAAAATTCAATGCTCTTTCAAGTCTATTAATTAGTCCTCTGAATGAATGCCATTGTTAGCACAGTATGTTGTTTGCTGTATTCAGGGACAGAACTGAAGCCGTATTAAAATCTCCCATAATGATAGTAAAATTTGAGGAGTTGATGCTGTGGGCTCCAATGTCAACCTCTAAGAACTGGAAACTGCCAGTAGTTGTCTTAGATAACCATAAGAAAACATGTGGTATCGTGCGTGTCATTGTATGGTAACAATTGTTTATTGCTGATTTTTTTCTTGTAACTAGCACATTTTACTTAGCTATTTATTCAAATAGTTTGATTTAAGTAAACCCTTTCATTAGATTCAAGTCTGAATTAGATTTAATTGCCTCACATTTCCAGAAGTTAGTTTTCCAGTGAACTGAATAAAAATACTAAATGGTATGCCTTGAATAAGATAGAGGCACAGGGTGGAAGCTTGCTCAGGATCCTTCAAAATAGCTGCACTTTTACACAATGATAGGATAAAGCGTTCTTCCCAATGTGTAAAAATCTGACTATAAAATGTATGCTTTTGAAAATGAGACGAACAATAAAAAATTTTCTCCTGCAAGTTTTCCCAATAAGAAAAAGTAGTAACATGCCATGAACTTTTAAATGATGTTGCTTGGTGTTTTCTTAGACCTCTGAGAAGATTCGGTAGGGGGAGGTGGGAGGGAGCAAGTTGCCTGAAAACAATTACAGTAACACCAAATCTGAAGTAGTATTTAAATTGAGTGAAAGATCTGTAACACATAGCCTATTTTAGCATTGTATAGATCAATGACTATCAGCTGCCTTTGGAAAGGGATGTGATATAAAGGATGATGTAATACAAAGTAAATTTGTATAAATTACTTTCTAGTAAAAAACTCTACATCAAAGCAGACCTCATAGCAATGAAAATTAGTGTAATCTTTGCCATGCCAAATGCTCAATCCAAACCCAAACTATTGTTTCACTTTGTTGGGTTCTGGAAACATATTTCCCAACCATTAATTTATATCATTAAGTACTGAATACCGTATAAAAACAGTACACAAAGTTGTACTATTTGACTGAGACATGGTATCCCTTTCCCCTGAAATTTTTATTTTAATTTCATGGCTTTTTCATTATTTTCTAGAATAGTGCTGCTGAGCATTGTGGGAATCATCAGAGGAATGGCATAAATCAAGACTGTCACTATATTTCCTTAACGCCAAACATCATGTTTAACAAAAAAAAAAGAAAAAAAAGAAAAAGTAAAGCAAGCTCCTTATCTTTGTGGTGGTGTGGTCCTCAGATCAGGTCAGACCAAAAGCTCACTAGGCTTCATTTGCTCTTGACCTCTATAGGACTAAATTTCTTGCTTTTACCTCTTTATATATAGATGTCCAAGCCTATTGACTTAATTTCTAAACTATTATGCTGGGAGGGAGTCAACCAGGTAGCATCTCTTCCCAGGCCTGCACCCCATCTTGGTGAACTTAAAATTATGTCAGCATCTTCAGGAACTAGAGACTCAGAAATATCTTTGAGTTGGCCAAACCTGTCAGCTCTGCTCTGGACGAAGCCCTTAAATGGCTATCCTGTGCTTTTAGCCTCCTTGGTCTCCCAATGGCTTTTTTTTATTTTTTCTTCTCACAGTGAAAAGATCACAGATATAATCAGAATTTTCACATCTAAATGGTTTTTATTCATTGTTTGAAAGAAAAACAGTAACAACTGAAAGATAATAGCTTCTGGTAGATGCAGAAGAAGAGAGCAAGCATAGTGATGCATTCCCAGAATAATCAACTGCCAAAATTATTTTATATTCAGGGACTTTCTGAGCTAGAGGATCATCTTTGTGTCTAAAAGTCTTCATTAGATGTTTCTTCAATGAATTTGTTCAGTGCCTTGCAAGCCTTTACAATCTTCCAGCATTCACACATCCTGTGGCAAGAAATTCCGTGAAGCAGTATGTTTGTCTGATGATTGTGCTGCTATTGTGTGTCTACACTGCATAGAAATTAACATCTCTGATATATTTTCCTGCTCATTATCTTAACACAGGAAATCTCTCAGATATTGCTTAAAACACTAAGTTAGGTTCTTAATTGATACAAACTGGAATCAATGGAACTAGGATAATTTATGAAACAGGATAATGTTATTGCTGTGCAAGAGCAATCTTGAGTTTGAGGTCATTTTTTTCCATCTGTCCACATAGTTTACCTACAGAAATTCCTATTAGGTTGACTTTGTGAGGACCCTGCTGGTACTTGCAAGAGGAAACAATTGAGTCCTTTACTGTAGAGAGTGCTAACCTGCTGTCAGGACTGTGCCTTGCATGATGATCTAAACTAGCCTGTCTGAATTTGCAGTGCTTTCAAATAGCAAATATACAGGACATAAGGTGACACAAAGTTTTGCTTAAAAATCCTCAGAATTTTTCACCTGAGCACATACGGCATCTGTAGAAAGTCTGCCTTCTGGTTGCTTGACAGTGGGAAAAAGAACGTGAGGAGCTGAGTCCTGGGAGCACTTCAGACTGCAGTATTCTTGGTATCTCTCAGATCTTACAGGTGAGTATAGCAATGCATCCCATTGCTCAGAACTTTTCCTTTCTAGACTGGTTTCTTTAGGATGGAACTTCCATTTCATCCTCATTACATACATTTAGAATGTAACTTTATGTGCAGGAATCTTCAAGCTTTGGGAAGGTACTTTGTCAGGGCAGATTATGTGAGAAGCTTCTGGAGGGCTCTCTTAGAAAGAACTTATGCATGAGATCAGTGCAGACAGCCTTTATAAATGGAGTTAGAAGTAGGAAGAGTGTATCAGAGTGAGCATCTTTTGAATAGCCCATACTTAAAGGATTTCATGCAGGACTGCATAATTTATGGATACTTCACTGCCAGTGGCTGCAGCAGCAACATACTTAACACTAACTAACTGCCCAAGGATGCAGCCTTCTTTCTGGGCAAATTTTGCAGCCTGCAGCCATGTCTTGAAGCAGCTATTGACCTGGATCTTAGCTGACTGAAAGCTTATCTCAGCACTTATCTTTTAGCCTGGATGTTCTGCCTTCTATCTTCCAGAAACTCAGCACATATGTCCCACCTATCTTGTTTCCTCCTAGTTTTAATTGATTTTAATTCTAAGTATCAGATCATCTTTTCCCCTTATTTTCTCAGCAGACAGTTATTCATGGAAAAAAAATGTTCCTGGTGTCTGGCTGTGGGGTGGATCATATTCCAAATACAAAGGATGACCTAGTTTCCGTATGTGATGTGGCATTTTTCCTCAACTCTGACTGTATTTCAGTAGCACTTAGCACCCTCACCTAATTCTTGCCCACAAACTGTTTCCCGCTACAGGAGTGTTCATTTTCAGTATAAAAATATGCCTCACAAAATGACATATTACCCACATTACTACTTTTTAATGAAACAGACTCTCTAATGTAAAATAATCAGTGTGGTTTTCGGTTTGGCTCAGAGGTGGCTTACAGTAACATATCGAGTAGTAAAATGGTAGGTCAGAGTAATGCTAGAGTAATACCAAATTGTGCTTGCCTATTACATTTTGTTCCTGTACTTGAAGGGTTGCTCTGTTTTTGCTTATAGCAAGGGCCTGTTTACTCCATCGGGAAATGTCCATTCCAAGTTCTGTCTCTGCTGATTTTCAGGGGACTGAAATTATAGCTTAGCTCTCATTTGTGATTATAATTTGTATTTTTAGTTAAACATGGGCAGCTCGTAGGTTCAACTCTGGACACCTTTGGTAATACTTTCTTGTCGGAGACAGGATGGACACTTTCATGCTGCTTTGGATGCCCTCAGTATCAGAGTGCTCAGTGACAGTCCTTTAAGACAACGTGTAAATGATGGAATGCCAGTTATTGCTTATTTGTGCTTATAAATGTCAGCTACAAGAATTTCACAGCGCTTATCTCTCTTGAACAATCAATATATTCTTCTAGAACCCACCAAAATGTTGATGTAGGAGATGCAGTTACAGAGCTTGCCATGCAGGCCCTTAAAAGTTATGGCCAACCATCTAAACTGTTTCTGACTTGAAAACCTATTGTAGTTCTTGAAAAAGGGCAAGTTCAGTAGTTTCACATTCAGTCCTCAAAACTACTAAGTACTTCCATTTGGTATATAGGATCCTTTCTATTCTCTTTCTGCATGCTCATGCAATTCAAGCTGCTCAGAAATACGCAAGAATGTGTCTTAAATTATAGCCTCCCCTCATCAATTAACACCTGCTGGTAATGTCTTTAGGGTGAGCGTAGATCTTTTGAAAAGAGCACCAGGTCTGTGTACTTCTTAAGGTCTTCATAAGCCCTCTGTTTTTCACTTGATTGCTGCCACTGTTGGAAGTGTCACCCTTTTGGAGCAACAAGATGTGTCTGTCACATTTCACAAAGCCACTAACAGGGAATCTCCTTAATATTCTTAATTCTTCTAACTTCACTGACCTGGCCTAGATTAATTGTAATGATAATGAGAAGCATGTTTTGAAGGTTACCATCCAGGTGGCAGAATAAATTGTTGTTTATTATGAGCTGATAAATCAGCTATTATTTAATTTACACAACAGCTGCAAAAGTAATTACTTATATATATCGAATGGTTATGGCTAATGAAGTAGCATGTCTAATGACAGCTACATTCTGAAGTTCTTACTCATAAAGTAATAACCAGAGCTTTGAAAATTTAGGACAACTTTAGAGGAACCATCTTGTGAAAGCTATTTTAAAGAGTAAATTCTGTTCAAAATCATTCAGTGGGAAACACTAATTTTTTGCTTCATCTTCAAATATATGTGCATTATTAAGTGGAGCAAGGACGAAAAATCAGTTAAATTATTGTCTGTACAAGGACTAATATATTGTGCACTTTGATGAATGATATAAATGCAAGAAAAATAGTATGATTTTATTTATTCAGATGGGAAGAAAGCAATAGAGTTGGAGGAAAGTATTTGCACTATAACAAAGGAGCTAAAATATGGATACTTGGTGATTTGCAGAACACTTCTCATGTTGTCAAGATACAGGGCATAGCCTCAAACATTAATAAGCATCTTGTATCCTTGCTCTATACCAGTGGACACATAAGCTGTCTTATTACTTCTTTCTCTGATGTTCAGTGAGATTATATCACAGTAAAATATAAGACTTTTGTGTCTTGCTGAGAATCACATAGATGGGAAGGATGGCTGAATAGAATGCTGTATGCATTCTGAACTCAGGCATGATTCGAGTATCAGGGGAGCAGAAAAGAATTGTAGTGGGGAAGCTGTCTTGTGAGTTAGGATAAGAAAATATCTCTGGCAAGTGGAGGAAGGGAAGATGAATGTGGACTTGAGCTGTGAATGTACTATACCATTTGGGTAAAGTGAGAAAGGAGGTAATAAGAAATAAAAGGACGTACTTAGGTAGATCCAGTATATATTTATTTTGTTGGAACCTCAAAACTTGAGCTCTTTCATCTCTTATCCTCCTCCTTTTTTCTATAAACAAATAACTCATAGACTGCCAAATACTGCAGACTACCTACCTGCGCTACATACCTGCAAAATCTTTCTCTTGACTTCAGTGGAAGCGGAATTATCTGTGCATATTTAGTTTATAAGCACTGTAGAGCTGTGATGATTTAAACAGCTTTATGTCCAGGCTGGCTGGAGTTGAGCCATTTCATCCTGTTCTGTGTTAATTGTATGTGTACAGGTTGGATGATTAACTGGACTCTCCTCTGCTTTTCAGACTTTCATTGAAACTGTCTTACTATGGAACGTATACATTTTTCTTTTGAAACATTACCTTCTGCATTGCATCTTATGGCATTTTTATGTTTGAGACATCCATAGTTTTTAACAGTTTATGATAAGTGTGATTCACTTCATAAAAATTATGATTTCATATGATGTAGCACGATGTTCTAAATAGCACTTATATCAGCAATGATGCAGACCTCTAGCCATTGTGATTGTCGGCATCAGTCTCTATAGGGACTCCAAAGTAGGTAGTTTTTGTGCAACTCATATTGGCTCAGCAATACAACACGCAAGGAATTAGAATGGAAGCAGTGTTTTCCAGTATCCATGTTGTAAGGCAAACCCAGACTGAAACTGAGATTTAAACTGTAATCCTGGTAACTCCTGTCAAAGAAGGAAAGCAGTGATTGTTCATTGCTATCAGTTTTGACAGTCAGCTTTTTCTTACTGTGTTAGTTTTGAGTCCAAACTCTTATTTGGACTTTTTAAAGTCCAAATTTCATAAGAAATGTTTTCCCAGCCACAAGTCAGCAAATGTCAGCTTTACCTACATTTTTACTTTTCTGAATGTCTTCAGTGCTATTTTTACCTCAATAATGAATACAACTGCATAGTAATGAGCTATTTTTTATTCCATGGAATATGGAACAACCTGAAGTAGAATGGTGATACATGTTAGAAAGAAATAGAGCACAATACGATAAGCAGTAATCCTTGCCTCAGTTCAAGTCCCCATTTTTTATGAGGGATTGGTTGGAAGGCTCTACAGTTTGATAGACACTGAGCTAGGATACCAAGATTTATGTTCTTGTTTCAGCTCAGCCCTTGACTGTCTATGACTTCAGCCAGGACTTTTTATTCTGGTTCGTTAAGGTCCTTTAGGACTTAAAGATGTAGAAAAACGCCAGAGCATGATTTTTCTCTTGTGTCAAGCACCTATCTTCCTGTCTTTCTTCTAGTGATCTCAAGGTAATTCAGTGTTTTTGAAAATGCGGAATCTTAGATGGGATTTATCTCAACAGCTTTAAATGCCAAAAAGTTCGTTGGGGAGGATTGACTTCAAATGCCGTTATGTAAGCTTCTGAAAGTTAATCATCTAGTCTTAAGTAGACACAGTAACTTAGGTCTGTAAGTTTGTTAGAGAGAAACAGGCACCAGCGAGAGACAGGATGGACTGCTGTGGTACCATGGTCTTAAAAGGACACAAGTTCAGACTTTAGCATTTAACTTTTAGACATAGAAAGGTGAGACAAATCCAGCCTTTTGCCTGCATGTCTTTTGCTGTACTTCTGACTGTTGTCTGTCGCCATCCTTGCCAACAGCCACATTGTTAGCTGCTTGCATAATAGCATATGCTTATGGTGTGTTTCTGACACCTCAGTTGGGGGCCCTAAATGGTCCTGTACTAATTGTTAGGAAGTCCTCATTTCTCGATATGTTTTTGTCGTGAATGATCGTTTGAGCATCAGGCACCTCTGCTGAGACTTCAGTCATCCAAATTGTGAGTCGCCTTAGTCAGCTGACACATTTGCCGTCTCTGTGATGATTTATCTTCTCCTCATTCTGTAAACCCTCAAAGATACCACAATCTCTCCCTGATGCCAGTTTATTGATTGTGACAATTACATCCATAACCATATTAGCACTGATCGTTTGGACAGTTAACCTGGACATGTAATTCTGTAGGTTTTGTGATTTTGTTATAGCAGGCTTATTAGATGCTTATTTTTCCCTTACACAAGGGAAAAATTTGTTTTCTATATTAATGTTCATGTTTGCAAAGATATATAATTTGAAAAATAAAGATTAATAGGTTTTGTTTGAGGGTTTTGGTGCACATCCAATCTGGATGCCAACAAAGCACAGTAAGCCGTGATGGCTGCAGTGCACTTCTCTCTCTGTGGATGATGATTTTCTATTTCAAACAGCTACTAAAATGCTTTGTTTGTAACTTGAAGATTATATACCATGAACTCATTAAGATCTCTTTCATCATTGTACACATTAAATTATCTTTAAAGGTCAGACCCTGTTATCTTGATACAGTGACGTCAATGAGAGCATCGGGGCAAGCAACATTTGACTCTAAATCATCCCAACTAATAGGACAGATTGGTGTAAAGGCTGTTGAAAAAAACTCCTCCTAGGTTTATTACACTGTGAGTTCAAGCTGCTGTTACTTGACTTGAGCCAATGCTAATACAAAGTCCAATGAATTTAAGGGAGAGGCTTCCAGTTTGGGCCATTGAGCATTTATGAATTTCAAATGATGAAGAGGAATTCAGTGGCTTAAGTGAGCTTTGAGTATGCAAAATGTATACCTTGAAACCTATATTGGCATATAGTTTTATTTCACCACGTTTCATGTAAGCATCTTTTCAAATTATACACAGCAGATTCCCTTCCTTATTTGAAAACTTTTCAGAAACTTCTGACTCAAAGTTCCTTTTTCTTACAACTACAAAGTGTTTGTTGTGTGAAAGACTACAGTGCACATGTTTTGTGAGGTGAATAGTGTATATTCTACGTGAATTATTATGCAGTTCTGTAGAGAACATTTTCTGTGGATTCAGCCTAATGAAACATATGCTTCCTATTATATCAAATACATTTTTTACAATAACCATTTCAACGTTATGAAAACGTTTAGATGTTTGCTTTATAATTTATGTCCTTCTTTCAAATGTCACCTCTTAAAACTCATAATCATTTTATGAAAAAATATTTCAACTCTTTTAACAATTACTGCACTCAGAAAACAAAGGAAAGCCAGTCATATGTATTCCATCCCAAACTGTGTTTGACCTCGTTCAGAACTAATAGGATATTTTTTATAAGATTAAAAAAAATTTAATAACATTCATCTCCCACTCGGTTCCATTATTCTTCCTTAATTGTCTCCTGCAGTTGCTCTATCTGTGTCTGCCATTCTGGCTTTCTCTTCCTGTAAAATACTCTAGGAGCCTATTATGCAGAAGAGGAATGAAGCATTTGAAGACTGAAGTACACTCCAGCTTTCTTTTTCAGTACAATGCTTTACCAGCGCGTTTTGCGTGGCAGGAGTGAAGCATATGATGGAGCAGTGTGTTAAACTGTGGAATTTTTGCTTTGCTTTTAGAAAGAACAACATAGAGGTAAAGTGTGCTTTAGGAATTGTGAGTTTCTCTTTGCTGGAATGTGTCCTCTGGATTTCAGATAGGAAGTCCAGGACTATACACTTTGAACTTTTTTTTCCCCTCTTCCTTTATTTCTTTAGTCTTGTAGAGCTTAATTCCCATTTTCCTCAAAGAGCAATGGGTCAAGACTTTACAATTTCCTGTCTACTTTGTGTTCTGTGTTCCCTACAGTTGACTGCAAAACAATTGCAGTTTTGAAGGGGGAGGGGGAGATTTTTTTGATGAATAAGCTTAAAATATTTTGTTAGTTGTGCCACTTCTTTTCCCTTGGTTCGCCTCCTTTTTTCTGGCACCTTAAAATGCTAACATACTTTCCCAACTGTAAATCACATATCTTTCATTTACTTTCTTACTCTATCAGACTAGCAGTATGTACATATGCTTTCAAAAAGATGTAAACTACTGAAACTAATTGCTGTATTATGGAGGTGCATTGCCTTTCTGTAAGATGATGAGAAAAAACAGTGAGAAGTAGTCATGTGTAAAACAGGTGGGACCTTTTCAGAATGTACTTAGGAGGGGAGGGGAGAGGAGAGGAGAACAAGATCTTGTTAAGCAATATGTTTCTTGACAAGCAAATTGATCACAATGAATCTACTCATGCAGTTTGTTAGTATTCCTTGTGTCAAAGTCTAGTTCTAATGTCAGAGAATAAAAAATACAGTTCTGATTTCCCTGAGGTCCTTCTGATTTCCTTCAGGTACATTAAAGCATAAAGTATAACTAAAAATGGAGATGCAGGACAAAGTGCATTGGTCAGCACACCATAGGTGGGCAATCAAACGGAGTCAGAATGTAAATTAAAGCCCTCTGAGTAGAAAAATCTCACCAATATAAACAAAGGTACAATAGCTGTCGGCCTGACTGGAAGTACTAAACCAGTTAAGTGAGTAAAGAAATAACTTAGTTTGCTAATAGATAATTCAGTGGGACTGTTTACATAATGCAGAGTGCCTACCTGAGCAAAGAGTTCAGGGTAAGGTATATTAATTTTTCCTTTGCCAAATAGCAGAAGTAGGAGCTTATCTGAAATAAATTTTAACTCAGTTGTCTCTTGGTACCCAGGCTTCTCTACACTTGTCTATAACCAGGGGCTGCAACTGTAATGCATTTAGTATGAGTACAGCATTAAAATGCCTCACATTGAAAAATGCTACTGGTTTGTGTTTCATCATCAGTTCTGCTTTTACTCTACCCTGACACATTCACCGTGTATTTGTCCAGCTAGATGGAACTAACATTTTCATTTAGACTAGGAGCCTATGTCCAAATAGGGACATCTACAGACATTTTAAGATGTAGATGGTAAAATACGTGCCTATGCTCAGTTTTAATTATACATTCAATCTGCTGACATACATTTGAAAATCACATTTGGTTTCTACTTGCCTCCCCAAGTGCCTAACCACTGTTGAAAATTATCTACAGGACATACATGAAAACAAGACATAGAATGTGTATGGATGTTCGCAACCAATCAAGTTACCAAAATGTAATGAGTTTGTAAGCTGAAGTGATTTAAGCTATCAAGTTTTACTTTACCACTGGGTATGACTAGGAGTTTATATATCTGTTCGTGAAAGTCAGTTGATGAGCACAGGCTTATTCCAAACATTTGCAATCATCAGTGCACACCACAAAAGTAGTATTTCAGGCTCATGTACATGCTGTGATAGAGCTGTATCTAAAACACAACATTTTTTTCATTACTGCAATTGCAACCAAATGATGAGAAAATGGAAAAAACCCCCAACTCCTCCCACTTCTAGTCTTCAAAATTGAAAAAATAGACCAAAACCCTGAATTATGCGCTTTAGTAGCTAGAAGATGCGATCACAGGAGTCAAGCCTTTTTCGGTTTGCGATGCATGAAAATTGTAGAATGAGATCTTACCCAGTTTTCGCATTCATAAATATTGATTAACTAAAAAAGAATTTTAATTTCCGGATACCTTGTTATGACAATATTTGGCGTATAATCACTTCAATAATTTTTTTGCCTAGGGCATATGTAAACCCTGGCTGTCCTACACCTTTTCTAGATATGACATATGATGCTAAGATGTATTGCAGATTTTCAAAGTCTTTGAGGGCCAAAGCATTACAAAGCCCATATATATTTGCTTTCCTTTTCTATTTTTAATTCCCAGACTTCAAAGCACTTTGCTGCTTTTTTAATTTACTTTGCAAAATCTATGTTTGGTTGGTTCTGCCTAGTCACTTTGGTTCTAATGCGGGGACACCGATGTTTCTTTTTTCTTTGCCTCCTCAGTTTGGTCAAAAGCCCCTAGAACTCATGGTGATAACAGCAAAACTTGCATGTGTCTGATCAAAAAAGTTCAAGACTATCTGCAATTTGGTCTGAATTACTCAAATTCATAAGTGAAATGCTGCTTAAGTGAATTTTGGAAATCAGTAAAAGAAACTGACTTCTAAACTCTTAGTTATAAGGAGTTTGACTCACCTTGCAAAAAAGATGTTTATGTTTTTAGTGAACTGTTACACATTTTATGCTGTCACCTGAATGAGTTATTATGGACTGCATAATGATGTCTGAAACAGTGTTCTAATCCTTATGCACATTAATGGATTAGGATAGTGCTAAGGGCTGCATTGTAAGATACTTGAAAACATGTTCCCTGAAGAAATAAAAAAAAATATTAACCTTGAACAAAGTCAAAGTCCTGTGAAATTCCTTGAAATACAGTTTTAAATAGCTATCTGAAATCTCTTTGGTTTGCAAATGCATTTTTTTCAAACCAAAGTGCTTTGTACATTGTCAATTTGTTATCTGTCAGGCTTGTGAGAGTAGAAAAACAGACCTGGTAATTTTTGTACAAAACAGCAGTTCAGCCCTGTCAACGCCAATGAAAACCAAAGCGGCACATTGTAGGGCCATGAAGATCAGTCTACAAGTCCTCAACCAACCATAGACATCCTCTGACTATGCAATATTGTGTTATACAAGTTGACAAATAGAATAGAGAGAAAAAGCGATTATATCCAGAATTGCACTTAGATTGGTCAAACTTCCATGGACTTAAATATAAATCTTTCTGTTAGTTATAAAAGGGACTGCGCTGGGTCTGTGGTGGTTATGTGTTTGCTACAAAGGATTTTGAGATGGGAATTAGACATCAGCAACTTTAGTTCCTTATAACACTCATCAGACTTCAAGCCTGTTCAGGTTCTCACAACTTCTTCCTTGACTCAAGGTCCTTGGCAAAGGTCTAAACAGTGATCAAGTATATGTTCTTGCCCAGGATTTACAGTCAGCTGCCACTTCTGCATTCCAGTGTAGTCAGCTGGTTAACAGCAAGGCTTTTCTCTCTAACGGAAGGTAAATAACTGTATATTATGTTGTTTTCTGTGAAGCTAGCAATGCTTTCTCTCATCAGTAATAATTGATACGTAAATCGGTAATCTCTCGAGCCAGTGAAATATTCAGACTCCTTTTGAGACACCTCTTCCTTTATAGTGTCTTTAAATGCATGTCTGTGTTGTCAAATGTCCCTTTCCTCAGTGTCCTTTATTCTTTGATGATGTTACTGGGGGACTGAGGAGTTAATTTGGCAAGAAAATTATAGTTTTATCAAATTATGATTTGATATAGATCTGAATTCCACTGGCTGGCTCATGCTAGCTATTCTGATTTCTGTAGTCAATGTTATTACAAAGAATTGACTTGCCTGTACATTTCAATAGCTTTGTAGTGTAGCTTCAATAGCTATGTATTGCAAAATAGATTGCAAAAAATCAAGTTTTGTGTGGACTTGGCTAATGGATTATAATATTGATCATTATCTTGAGTCTGGATAATGTAAATGTGTGAGTGAGACACAGCATTTGAAAAGTTCTTCCTTGCGTTTTCTAAGCATGGTTCATAAACACTTCTGGATGAGAGGGAGGAAGAGAATTCAAATTATTTATCTAAGTTACAGAGTGGAGATAATGAGAGTAGGAAAAAAAATAAGGGATTAAAAATGGCCTTCCTTTCCTCTCCCTTTTTGGTACAAATTGTTGTGGCCACAAATAATTCAGGGTTTCTGGATACTGCAAGAGGTCTGTGCATTTCTGTTTTGAACTGGGGTGTTATAAATAGATAAAATGGTTAAGAAATGGTTGAAAGAAAGTTAGCTTTGTTCATGTTGTGAACACATACAACGTGGTGGACTGACTTTACTGTTCCAGCAATCAGAAAACATGATCAGAATGTCCCATGAGTCTAGTACAGGTGCTCTGCTGTGGTATTTTGTGCTCTTGCAGCATGGACATGCTAACAATCCACTGTCATTTTGCATCTTAGTCCATTTGGGATTTGGAGGGAAGAATTTTCTGACTGGCTCAAAGGCAATCCTAGTGTAAAATTTTAACCATTCATGAGATATGTATGTACATAACAGCAGGCTCAAAATCACATAAGGGAAGATTGCCCATTGGTTTTTAATTTTAAACTTAAAAAAATCATAAAAACACAAAGATCTGCATATATATGTGCTGTTAAGAGTTGTGCATATTTACCATATCTGTGTTTCTGTAAATTCACCGGTCCATTGTAACAATTTAATACTGGAGAAACCCATTCTATTATAACAATTTCTCACTAGTGTGAATGTTAAATTAGTGTGAAATTCAACATTTGAATTGCACTTGTGGAAAAATGGTAAATCAGACTCAGAGTAAACCAATGCGTTCTATGCCTCTGTGAAAGTTGGTTTAAAAAGTAATGAAGAGTAATACGGAATTTCATTCCACCTTTCACTGAAAGACTGTGACATGTTTGGCAAATATTAAGAATGGCTCCCAAGACTTTGTGAAAAAGGTGGCACTCATAGCCATTCATTATGCTGCCTCACATTATAAGCAAATGTAAGTAAAAAGAAGTTGGGACATTTCCAAACTTGCACAAAGCGTGATCTGGAATCTTGAGACCAGATTTATCCTCCATTTGAATTACATCAGAATAAATTTTGCTTTCAGTTGGTTCTTGATTTTAACTTGAGACTCTGGGAATGTTGAATTGCTGCAAATGTTTTCAAGTCTCAGTAATCACTTTATAGTAACACAATTGAGAGAGTTCTGTATAAAGACAGTTAAAATTCTTGCATAGATTAAACTTACATAGAATCAATCCCAAAGAAAGCAAGCTGTTAACTTATCAGTTAAGGATGATAATGTCAATTCCTGCGCATAAACAATATACTTGCTAATATCTGCTCTGATGAGCACTGATAGATCTTATAATTTTGTTAAATGAAGATTGGAAAACAAATCCGCATAAAGGCGTTTTCTTCAACTATCTGTTCCTAACGTGATCTTGATTTGTGAAATTCAGTAGCAGCACAAGAAAACAAGTCTTTGATATTTCCTCATATATATCCTATAGGAAGGACTGTATTGCTGTAGAGGGTAAAAATTGTACCAACAGACAATGTTGCACAGCCAAACTGTGCATTATTTATCTATGGCCTGACATCTAACATTTGATGAATGAATTTACAGCAAAATAAGGTTACTGGAGCTTGTTCAATTGTTTCATGTGGTTAGGACAGCTGTAGGCAATCTGTATAGGCTCTTCTGCTGTTAGAAACCTCTGCATGTTTAGGCAGTATATATTTCATTTATGATCTGCCAGAAAATATATTAAAACTGAAGATCACTGTATGAATATTCCTCTGTGAATGTTTACAGCACAAGAGGAATTTCCCAAGACTAAAAGTAACCACAGTAATTTCATTTGAACATCTCATGTAAATGAAGTCTGTCTGTCTTGAATGTGTCTTCGACATGTACACTTTACAACAAGAGAGCTCGCTTGATATAGATTGTGTCACGCAGTCTGACCTGCTCTTAAATTCCACAAAACATCTTTACATGTCTTGTGTCCGCATATGTAAAATCTCTGGTTTTCTTGAAGCATTGATTCAAGGCTTTGAATTTTAGCCTTTTAACAAACCAATGTTATTCACCCAGAGCAAAATGTCATAGTTCCAGCAATCCACATGATGAGAAATGAAAATAAAAGTAGTCTGAGGCCAAGTCATGTAACGATCAAATACATGTGAAACTCAGTACCGGGATTCAAACTCTTATCTATTTTGCCCATCCTCCTCCAACTCTCCATCAGAAGTTTTCCAGACATATGCTGACTCTTTCAGTTCTGCCTCTCTCTAACTTTGCTTTTGTTGTCAATTATTTTGTCTTTGTCAGCTGTTCAAACAGAATCTAAAAATACACTAAAACGTCCACTTGCAAACCTTTCTGCCCAGAGGAGCCAGGAGGTTTTGACAATGGTTAACTCATCATTTATTCCAAACCAAGGAATGAACCTCCATCTTTCTTTCATGTCCAGGAATCCTTATAAGTAAAATCATAATCTGACAGCCTCTAAGGTTTGAAGTGCATGAGAGTACAGAGGACTTCTGACTTACACGGATATACGTAGGCAGAACAGTTTCATTCAAGAAACAGACTTCCTCACAGATAAAGATTTAGCCAAGTTGAACTTTCTTGGAATTTTAAGGATTTGCTAAAGACAGAAAAAAGTTATTTTGGCCCATCTTTGGGGATCTTCTAATTGAAATGGAACATGATACTTCTGTCCCCAAAGCATTATTTGTAAAGTGTTACCTATCACATCACTTGCAAGAAACTATTTTGACATCCATAGAGTTCAGGATACTGAAAAAAACCTCATTAAACTGTGCCGTCTTGAGGAGTGGTACTGCGGTTTTAATTACAAACCCCAAGATGGTTCAAAAGAAAGAAAGCTACAGTCAGAGTGCCAAAGCTGTCCATAGAGCCTTCTTTGCTTGCTTGGGGGGTTGGATGCCTACTGCATTTCCACACGCCTGTAGGTTCTGTACTGACACCTAAATGAGTGTATTCTGTTTGGTTTTAGCTCTTAGTAGTATACAGCAGATGTGTTTCTATAAAGATAGTACTTAGAAAATCGTACCGCTACCGTTGTGCACTTACTTTAAAATTTTGTGATGATTTCTTCTGTTGTGCAAAATAACCATAGTTATGTACTCACTTCCTTCTCTGTAAATAAAACCAGGATTCACCTGACAAATGAAACCTCAGTGCAGCACACATTTAAGCTTTGAAATCCATGAAACTACTTGTTTGCTTACAATTAAGTATACATTCAAATATATTGGGGACTTAGAAATTACTTCAGAACATTTAAACTCACACAATAGCTGAGCTGTGCTTAACCTTGATTAATTGTGTTTCACTGTGCCTGATGTTGCCATAGGAGTTTTCAACTGGAATGCTGTTGAAACAAATAAACAAACAAGAATTCTTGTGGCATCTTCAGAATAATTAGCAGGAATGCCTCAACCACTTTAAGGTTAAAGATATTTATTTTCTTAAGTCCCACAACCTGGTGTGAGATGCCATATTGCACTACCCCTCTTGGTTTGAAATGTGAGGCAGTTCCAGCAGCATCTTAAGGTAAAACTTCCCTCTCCATGGGTAGTAATTGTTATTGATCAGCTGGACCAGCAGGAAAAGGTGAAGGTAAGGCAAAACAAGGACACATTATATTAATTATGTGGAAATGTAACTAAAGTGCTTTGCTTTCATTTATTCATAGACTATGTTCACGCTGCATACTTAGACTAGGCAAGTCAGGAGCACTCTCACTGCTATGCACCAGTCTTAGCAGAAGACTGCAGGAGCAAAAACCATATTTTACTGATGTCAATAATCATAACTCTGTATTTTATTTGAAAATATAGTGCCTACCATACCAACATAGGCAACGTAGAAACACTGAGGGTCATGACGCAGGACCTATTTCCCCTGCATGGCAGGATGTGCATCCAGCATGTGAGCAAGTGACTTCCTACAACGGTGCGTTCCAGATTGCATGTTATCTCATGCATATGTCTATGCCTGTTGCTTGAATTTATTTTGTCCATTGTATAATAGAGGTTGCCTGAAGCTGAGTTACAAACTAGACAAGGAGCTGTTAGACCCTGTCAGAAGGCTGGAAGCCACTTCTTTCTTACGTCTAATGTGCTGTCAGGAAAGGCAGCAGCAAGCATGCCTAAGGTCAGACACATTGTTCTGTGTAGCTGATCTGACTTGTAGACTATAGTTCAGCCTCTAACTGTTCCATTTAGTTTATTAACCTACTAAGTTATGCTTGCATCCATGCTTATATTCTTAGTCTAACACTTCTGAGTTCAGCTGCATGCTTAGGAAAAAAAATAATTGTATGGATCTATGAATTCTGCACACAAGCATCGGACACATTATTTTGTTCTTTTAGAATATCTTTTCCTGGCATTCTTGAGTGGGTTTCCATACAAACAGTGAACCAGTGTGTCCAGGAATTGTCATTATCACAGACTCTTTTTACGAAAATACATCTGCATGCATTGCCTTACAGATAGCTAGGGCAGCATTTATTATAATCATTGTCTTTCCAGTTATGCATGTATGAAATATTTACACAGTTTGCTTCAAGAATTTCTTGTTTTGCAAGTTCACACAAAACACCAGAAATGGCTCACTCAAAAGATATGTCAAAAGGGAAATGGTGATAACAGACGAATGATTTTGTAACACTAGCTGGGGACAAATTCAGCTAACAGCAGCTTGGAACAGAGCAGATGCAGCTCGGGAGTCTCTGGGCAAAGTTCACAGATTATATCTATAGGAGGATGACTTACAGACAGAGCTCAGTCCTGCAGAGGGTATGCGCTGAATGCTGGAACCACAGGAGCTAAGATGTAATGCTAAATACCTGGTGTGCTTGCTATTGTGTACTTTATTCATGAGAATGCTATTGGATTTTTATCAAATAACTGTCCCTTCGTAACAAAGTTGGAGCCTTCCATGTGAGGCATTCAGAGTCTCCCCCGTCACATGTCATTCTTCTTATATATGGTAAGATTTTGGAGGGTGGAATCAGATAGAACATACAGTATCATTCCAGGCAAAGCAGAGACCAACAGCTTAGGTCTTGGAGACCTGGAGATTCAGAAGACAACATTTTGAAAAATATTTAATGGCCCAATTTGGAGGGCCCAACTTTTAGAGGCATCAAAAATTGATGTTACAGTTACTAGAGTTTTCAAAACCACGTATGATATCTAATTCAGAGTGAAAATTAGGAGCCTAGGCACCTTTTAAAATCATACTACCTACATAACTACAATTTCAGGTGCTTAAGTTCCTTAAGTATCTTTCCTTAGATGAACTGGAAACTAAAGTGATACTGGCTTTCACAACAGCTTGCACTCCAAGATCACTTAGATGATGCCACATGACCATAAAAAAGGTCAAAGACAGTTTTCCACGTTCTTAGCAGATTATGTTAAGAAGCCTAAAAAGCATGTAGCTGTATTTACACTGCGTTACTGTTTAGGTATGCACTGTGGGGAAAAAGGTTTGATGCATACAGGCTGTATTATCCGTATTTTCAGTCTGCCACCTTTAATTCTTTGACTTTTTTGTTTTACTTTGAACTTATGTACAATATTTCAAAATTTTCAGTGGATTCCACTTTGAAATGGACATTCACTTGTCATGCACTGAACATGCCTTTAAGATCATGTATGTTTCAAGATAGAGTTTGAAGAGTCAAGAACTCTTTAGATCACAGCAACAATCTCATTTAAACCTGAGTCCAATGGAAATGAAGTGGAAATCTGCATGAAGCTGGACTCCCTAATGATACCAGTTTTTAGAGATGACTTAAGTCTTGCTAAGTTGAAAAAACCCGTTCAGTTGGTACAAGAGTTCAAACCAAATACAGACTGTTATCATTTGCAGTCATCTGGAAAGGAAAATGCTCTTAATGCAATGCCAGTAAAGGATATTCCCTTGAGTTTTCTTGCTCCAAGCTACTGTAGCTTGTTTACATTCCCTAAAGAAACTGTGTGAAATCGTTCACACACAAAGTCAAACCTTCAGAGAAGTTTAAGATAGGACTTGCGTTGTTGGAATATTTTGATGTGTTTTGCTGAAACGTAACATTTTAACCATAAGAATGCCCAGATTCTACTTCCTTTTTTGTTTCCATGAACTAGTCAGTGTGAGAAGCATTAGACTTCTAAGGCATTTATACTGCGAAAGTCAAAAGAAAACTATCTAGCAGGTCAAGGCATGGAAAATAGTAACAAACACCTGCTGCTTCTACATATGGATAGATTTTTCACTTAAGTGGAAATCACTTAGCTGAAAATCAAAGCACTGGTGGAAAGCGTATCAAAGCAGTCAAAACCCGACAAGCGCATAGAAGTGTTTTATGAGAAAGCATGTAGCTTAAAGTGTTGAACTTTCGCAGATAAATGTGCAGAATTTGTTAGCTGTTTTGTCTCTTTCATTTGCTAATCAATTTTCCCCACCACCAGCCTATGACAACTAGTAGGCCTGCACATTTGTTTCATATGGTCAAAGAATGTTTAACCCCCTACTGACCCTCTAGTGTTTGCTCTCCTTCCCTCAAGGCACGGAAGACTTTAAAGTAGAAAACCGATGAATGAAAAGAATTAATCTCTTGGGGGCTTTTGTCATGAAAGCTTGAAGGGGGATCAGAACATTCTGACATGTTGACAGCTGAAGTCAAGAGGAAAATTATGATACAAAACAGCAAGTCAAAAATGTTACGTGCCGTTGTATCCAAAAGGCAAACAAAGGACACGTATTGCCTTATTTTGGTTCTGACTGCTCTTGCTACTGGTAACAACAGTAAATTCTATACTGGAACCCCTTGACAAAGATGACGGGTAGCCATGACTGCTTTTTAAGAATAACCCATTGAGCTCCTCAAAGATGGGTGTAATATGTAAATGGGCCACTTCTGACCCTGGTGTCTTATCCCTTTTACAGTCTATGATGGATCTCTGGTTGCTGTTACTGTGCTGGACAGTTTTGTTCACGCTTTGTCTTCTTCTAACTAGCTTACTTTGGAAGTTGTGAGGCTTCAGCTTGATAGACTTAAATTTCCCCCCCTGAATAAAGCATTGGCCAACTCATTATGCCAATGGTGACATTGTTTGCTGTACGAATTTGGGTTTTTTTAATATAGTCTCGCTCAGATACATTTTCAGATATTTTATTATTAATTTAAATTAGTGATTTGCCTGGCAATTCTAAAAGTAATCAAGACCAGAGTGGGTTTGTTGCTTAAATGGCATGAGAAAGAAAGTTTGTGTACATTTGCATTCAAAGATGACAGCCATATTCTTTCCTGTTATCCTCATTCTAAGCTCTTGGAATGGCCATTACATCAAACAGAAAGGTATTGATAAACTACAGCAGAAAGAACACATTTTCCGTCCTCTTGTGCTTATTCCTTTTCCTTCTGTTCAGCATGGAGAGCCACGCACGGCCACAGCTATGCTCAACAGCTACTGGACAATGATCCCAAACCCGGATATATTTTCGCAGCGATATTTTAAATTTGTGTATGACTTTATGGTTAGTGTAATCTGGGGAGTCTCCTGAGCTTTGCTAGCTTGGGCAAACTGAGAGGCATTGCTTTGAGTTTCCAAGTTATATTACTGCAATCCAACAAGAATTTTTGCTCATAATTCTGTTAGAGGATTTTCTGTTTGCAGTAGAAGATGTGCGAATGGAGTCTATATTATTTTAACAACAGGACAGTCTGATTGCACAGTGAACTGTGGAGTCTGTGCAGGTCTGTGACTGCATTGTCCAGTTCTGGGCTCCCCAGTTCAGGAGAGACAGGGAACTACTGGAG
>VZSC01019990.1:595958-611903 GCA_013398225.1 Steatornis caripensis | reverse complement strand
TGTGGAGTCTCCTTCTCTGGAGATATTCAAAACCCGCCTGGATGCATTCCTGTGCACCCTGCTCTAGGCTAACCTGTTTTAGCAGGGGGGTTGGACTAGATGATCTCTAGAGGTCCCTTCCAACCCCTACTGTTCTGTGTTTCTGTGATCCTGTGATTGTATGACCAGAACCACGCATGCCAGCACAGACGGGGGCCATAGCGCGTGCTGTATGGATGTGTGAGGGACCGTTACAGACCTGTGAATTCCTCCTTCAAGTCTGCCTCTTGGCTTATGTTATTGCATGTTACTTACTGTTCTTCTGGAAAGGAAAGAATTAGTAACATGCACTGTTACCGTTGTAACTGCAAGGCAAGGCTTGAACTGTTCTTTCTGAGAACCTGTGGAAAGTACTGCCCTTTTCAGCTGGAAAACGCACAGAACTTTACACACACACACCCCCACACACCCTTTTTTCCCCCACGTTGCGCAGGAGCGTGCGGCCGT
Organism: Steatornis caripensis; assembly: GCA_013398225.1. Classification (NCBI taxonomy): domain Eukaryota; kingdom Metazoa; phylum Chordata; class Aves; order Caprimulgiformes; family Steatornithidae; genus Steatornis; species Steatornis caripensis. The sequence goes on along the minus strand of VZSC01019990.1, from coordinate 611,417 downwards.
ACGCGCAGCGGTGTCCCGCAGAGGCAGCCCTGCCGGCAGAGGCGCTGTCCCGGCCGGGCGGCGATGGCCCCTGGCCCCGCGCCCCGGGAACGCCCCGGCCTGCAGGGCCCGCCGCCCGCTGGCCAGCAGATGGCGCCATTGCCCCAAGCAAACCGAGCTGGCCCTGGGTGTCGCTTAATCTAATTAAGTTTAAACCCTGCCTAACAATGGGATTTCAGCAGCTCGCTGTGAAGGAAGAAAGTTCAAAGTGCTCACATTCCTCCTCAAACAGTTATGCCTATGACTGACTGGTTGTCTTACCAAGCTAAACAATGCTGCAAATAGCTGACAAAGGGAAGTGCCTTGGAAATGGGAGCAATGGAGGGTGAACAGTGAACCTCCCAGTCTAATACTAGGCTGAACTTGAAGACTAAAACATCCCTACATACACTGTAGGGAAAAACTGAAATCAAGCGAAATGGGATAAGCTGTTCAATTTTTGTTTTTCAGCTGGAAAGTGCACAGAGTTCGTGACTTGACATCAGATCTTTGAATTTTCTGGATGGAAATTGAAATATTTTACCTTCTAAAAACTGTTCAAGAGATGATACATACCTGCTTTTGAAGTACAGTTTAATGACAGCTTTCTAATGTGACTGTTCTTGAGAAGCAAACCACATAGACCTAGATTATAACCCTGCAGTCATCATGAAGGAGGAGACAGTAAGTATCTCTATTGCTTTACAAGCCCAGTTCACACTCTGACCACAAATTGCCTCCCCTAATCATAGGGTGCAGTGATGTAGGTAGCTCATATCTTGCTGCTTAAAACTGGTCTATAACCTAAGTTTCTTGTGTGGATGAAGAGCACACTTTCAACCAAGCTGTTAAATGTTTACTACAAAATTAACTAGATTTTTCAGAGTTACTAAAGTGAAACACCACTGATTTCCCCCATGTGTCTAAGAGAAATGTCTCCAGAAATGGAGCAGGTGATGCTAAATGTTTGAGTTTGCTAAATGAATTCCTAAACTTCAGGACTTTCATGATTTTCAACATTTTGTGATGCTTGACAAATGTGATATTCCCATGTTTGAGATGGTGGGGGGTAAATTGAATACTGGACTCTAAAACAAACAAACAAAAGAACTTCGCGTTGTGTGGAAGACTAAGAGAGCAAAATCAATAGAGAATGTTTTAAAGAGTAGAAAAACCCTTCCTGTTAGCTGCTAACTATGAAAAGACTTGCTAGATGTATGGCAGTTTGTATAAATGCCCAGTATCGCAGACAGCATTTGCAGTAATTGTAGCAAAATTGTTTGCGTAGGTGTCTGGGCACAAGTCATGGGACCATCTGGCCGATATGGAGTGAACTTGGAAGAGACCCCAGGAGTCCTGAGTCCCAAATGTGGTTCTGTGTGAGCCGTTCGTCCACTTTTTGATTCTGAGAACTGCAGAGTATGCAACAAGGGAGTCTCTATGTTCTGGTCAGTGTACCGAAGTGCACTTGCAGTATGACCTGCAGAGTTCAACCACATGAAGCATTTTTTGGAAGTCAGCTTGAAACTGACAAGTTTAAAGGCAAGATGAACAGTAACTCCAATTCAGCCCATCCAGTGAAGGCTGGCTGATTGAATGCAATTCTCAATCCATTAAAAGAGCAGTTTTATGCTGAAAAGTGAAAGTGTTACCAAAAAAAACACACTCAGAAAGATTAATAGGTCATTCTTGACTCAGATACCTCCTAGGTCCATGATTCTAAGGCTTTTTGAGAGCCTTGCAACTCCTTTTCTTTCAGTTCAGAACTAAGCTGTCCTGAGCAAGAGGATGATAACTTTTAGCTTCCTTTACCTGTTTTTTGGAGCATGACTGGATGCTCGTTTGGGTCCTATCCTATCTGTGGAAATTTCATGGAGTTCCCCGCTCTGAGTTCCACAGCACCCCCTCACAAGGAGGAGCTACAGGAGAAAAGAGCCTGAAAGTTGGATTCAGCTGATGTTGGTAAATTGAAAACTTAATGTCCACAAGAAGCTGGTGGGTTCTGTTTGCATATCCATAGTTACTTGCTACGTATCATTCCAGTATCATGCATTCTAAGTGTAACAAGCAGTAAGAGGAAAAAAGTTACTTTATCTGAATCTTTGATGCTTGAGAATACAAAGTTCTTCAAAAATATCCTGAGTTGATAATATAGTCTAGTGTTTATTATTAGTGCAAGAATTCTGTTCATATCGCATCTATTCAAAGAGATGCTTCAGCAGATCTTTACAAAGAGAAGGCCTGAAGTTAGAAGTGTGGAAATAAGATATAAAGAGCCAAATTCCGTTCCATGCTATCACTTTTAGCTTTATCTTAGTATTGTAAGTATTCCAAGTTTTATCTGGGCTATAATGCTGCCTAAAATAGTTTCAAAACAAGCATTTAACGGTGAAAAACATGTACTCTGGGGGAAAAAAGAAGAGAAATAGGCACAATCATATGATTTAAGTTGATCCTTTGGACACATCCAACTCTTATTTAAATTAATATCAGTCTTCCACTAAATTAATTTGATGGGAGTTGTACAGAACACGGAATGCTGGGTTCTCATGTAGCACCAATATGGAAAATACCAACCTGAAGTTTATGAAAACTTGCTTTAAAATGCATTTAAAAATTAAATCTAGATATGCGGACTTCAGAAATGAATACAGATGTCTTGAATTTCTTCCTTTCAGCTTCAGACAGTATTAACTTGCAAATTCTTAGCCTTGTCTCTGAATTGATTTCAGTGGAGCAGATTTCAGTAGAATTGGTTTGAAGATCCATGTTGGGCTTAAGAATGTTTTCTGTAATTCAGAGGTCAAGGGCAGAATTTTTCACAAAATGAAAAATTGTACTCTAAGTAGTTAATATGCTTAACATAAACATTTCTTATGATGAAAGATCCTTAAAAACCTAGGGATTCAGTGAAGTTCTTGAGGTTCACTGAAGCATAAATTTGTCTTCTAAAATGACGCTACTTTACATACTTTTAAGTTTCCTTAATGACTTAAAGTGGTTCAGCTGTAACTCAAGGTTGATCACATGTAAAGATAAAGAACATAGGAATGCACATATACTAATATTTACATTTTTATGTGCAAAGTTCATACATTTACAACTTGGTAAGAATGTTAGCATTTACCCTAATTTTAGGCAAGAACACTGTGATCAAACTGGAGTTAATGGGATCAGATATTGGTCAGTAATACTTAGTCTTCAATATTTGTTGACAAGATTAAAATAGAAATGTGTATTAGCTACAGCTAAGTGAGTTATCTAAACATGAATTGAGTTGACATTTACTGATATTTTGGGATAGTTGAAGCATAATTTAATAGTAACCAAATGCTAAAAATATCTAGCAGTTTATGGTCATGTTGCTGAAAAAGTACATATAAATGCCTGGAAGGTATATCACACAATTTATGTCTCATATGTTTTAAGCAGAGCTATGGGTTTCTTGTATTAGCACTAAAATGATACTGACAAGTGCTGCTTTCCTTCCAGAATTACTTAATATGTCTCTTCTTAACTAGTTGCAGTATATATGAATCACATACTTTGGTCCTTAACTTCTGGAGTTCAGGCCGTCGTCTGTTACATTATCCTTCCTGTTTGAGTGTATTTGGCAAAGAAAATGAGCACTGCAAGTAAGAAGCAATCCTTTTTTTTTTCTTTCCACTACTCTGGCCTCTACTTCAGTTGTGTCATTCTCATTCTATCAGGTGAGATCATTATTACATGTCTTGTCCTGGACAGTTATTCTCATTTGGGGTGTGTAGGTTTTGAGGCAATCAATCAGAGGTCAGATTTGGTCAGGGTGGGACCATTTCCAAATTACTCCTGGAAAAGGTGGGACCAGTTCCTGAAGCAACATTCTGTGAGCGGAAAAAATTATTTGGTGAAAAGCTGTAACATTTCATGGATCTTTTATAAGGCAGCAATATGTAAGAAAGCCTGAGAACAGACAGACTAAAAAGTAGATAGTGAACAAATGTCTTGATGAGAATTCACCAAAGTTAGCTCTTCATTTGGAATATTAAGCTGAAGTAAGTCTGAATTGCAATACAATGACTTTCTGGTGATGTGATCAGAATTATGATTCCATTATGGAGATTGTGATAAATTATTCTTCACCAAATGGGACTAAATCACTGTCCTCAGTCCATCGTTATGGAAGTTTGACATCAAACTCAGCTCTGGATCTGCCTTTTGCTCCTAGAAATCCATCTTGCTCAATAGCTCAAACCTTAGTTAAAGCAAATATAAAGTAACTGGAAGCCAAGTTAAAGCAATTTATCTTGCTTGTGTTTATTATTTGTGGGACGTAACTTGCTGTACTTAAGGAGCAAACACCAATACAGAGAATAAATGCGAGATATCTAAGTTTAGAACAGGTGCAGAACTATAAATTATGGAGGACACACTTGCCTGTGTGAAAGACAATTTTAAAGGTTTAAGTTTTCTAAAACAGGCGAATTACTGAAATAATAACTTAAGTGAGTGCACTTTCAGTAGAGACTAGTGGTTACTAGTAATTGTCTTGCATGTACACTTTAGACGTTGACCTCATGTCTCAGACATTCAGCATGCCAAAAGCTTGGTTGCTTAGCAGTGAATGCTAAGTGACATATTAAGTTCAACCAAATGTCAGTCATTGCAATGATGTCATGTTGTCCAAAACCCATTAATTACTTTGAAAATTCCCACAGTAACTGAAAATCTCAGATTATCTGCCTGAATTAATGGGAGCCTTGTAATTGAATGACAGATCCCATGCTGTTATTTTGTACCCTGTGTACTTTACATATAAATTTTGATAGGGAAATGAAGGTGGCAAGTACTGGTTTTGGTGATCTCTAATCATCTTAGAATCACTGCCAATTTTAATATTACCATTAAGAACAATCCCACTAATAATAAGAAATGTGAAAGGCCATATTCCCCACAGTACACCTTAGAAACTAATATCCTATATGACTGATATGCAAAGATTTTGGTGGAATTATAAGGCTAAGAGTTGGACAGCCTGCGCCAAAACCGCTCATTCCCGTTTTAGCAATGTTTGAGATTCCAAGGGAGAAAAAAGGAGGTTAAGTTAATTTTTTTAATATCACCTAACAGGTATCTTTTTTTTTCCCCTCTTCAGTCAGGAATGTAGAAAGTAAGTCAGAAAGTTTTTAAGTATGTTTGTGCACTGAGTTACCAGGCTGTAGTTAAATTCCAGAACAGTGCATGTAAATGCTTGAGGCTTCATGCATTTGTCAGCCAAGCATTGGGAGGTGAGGTGTTCTTTCATAATTACAAGCAATTACAGGATGCAGGACACTGTTACTCTCAGGTGCTTTTTGCTCATTCTAGACCTCTCTAGGCCTTCTGGGAGAAATGAGGCAGAATTTTGGTGGGAGTTGTACAGAATGAGGCAGAAATATTTGGTGCTATCAACAGCCAGTCTCCCTTTCTACATTTGCTCGCAAGTCATTAACAGTTAGTGTATGTTATGTGATCTGGCTTTGGTGCTGCTGTATTTTATAGGGTAATACCTATAGTAGAAGAAGAAAACTCCAAATTCATATTATGAATGAGACCTGAGGAAGTATTTCCTAGTGAATGATATTCCATGCAAAGTCTGTGTCTTTGTTGATGGAAACTTTGCAAACACTTTGCAATCTTCTTGATTTTTCTGAAACCAGATCTTGGAGAGATTTTTCATTCACTCTAATGGATTCATTGCGAGCAACTTGCCACTGTGAACCAATATTCAATATTCAGAATTAGGTTATGTTAGTTAAAGTTCTTCCCAATGCGGCCTGACATATTTGATTTGTAGGGAGCAGGTATGAGAAAGAAAGATTAATTAAATTCTGTTCAAGCTTTTTATGATTAATGATCAGGCCAACTCTCTGCTGGTAAGAAAAAAATATGAAATTGTCTGGTCTATCAATCAAATTACACTGAAGAAAGACATGTCTGAAACTGCTGGAAAGGAAAGCATGATTCACAGGATTGTGAAATTAAACATATTGACACTTTCTCTTTAATAAAGAGATGCATGCTCATGAAAAGAATTTTCTTGCTTTGCAACTGTACGTACTGGCAGCAAAAGATGACTTGATGCTTCTTCAGTTATGTTTCTAATTTGCCATTGTTTCGGTCTGTTATGCTTCGCATGTGTACAGAGCATGTTCAAACAGAAGTGTCAGAAACTGGCTAATTGGTGGTGTTGTCAATAGGCTTTGGAAGCCGATTTCTAGATCCTTCATTTCTTGTGCTATCCCTCAGTGGAACGGTAGGACCAGAAAGAGGAGTGATACAAAGTATCTCTTTATTCTGTCAACTTTTGTTTTCCAAAAAATTTACAAACTCAGCATTTGCCAGGCTGGCTTTATATATCTCAAAATATCAAGGGTGCATATTGTGAGGAACATTAAATTCTATCCAATTTAAAATACAAGTTTTTTTCTCAGTCATTCCTTTTGAGGAAGAGTGTGTGTCTTTAAAAAACAAAAATAGAGAAGGATGTTTATTGGAGTCAGTCAGTCTTACCTAGCTTAAACAAAATCCTGTATTAGACCTAGTACATGTCACACCGGCGGTATTAGAAAGAAATCTAAACCCTAAAAATACACTCAAGTAAAAACCCAATCACAAGCAGAAGTTGTCTGTCTAAAAAGTAGGGCTACTGAACATTCAGTGAAGTTTCTGAGGCAGAGTAAAACCCAATTTCAGTTTATCAAAGTTGAACTAAGTCTTTTGGAATCAGTGGAGTGATTTTGGCTTTATTCCAGCCAAGGACTGGTCAGCAGGATCTATTTTGGGGATGAGGAATATCCCAAAATGCTGAATGCAGAAGTTAAGGCCACTAGGGCATATCATTATCCATTTCACACTGTGGAATGGACTGTGTCAATTACCTTCCTAGACTGAGGAACCAAAAGGCCTGCAGAAACCTGGCTGTCCAAGCCATCTTCTGCTTTTAGCAAGCTCATTTATTTGCAGCATTTTGCTAACGTTGCCATTTAAACCGACTAAGAACCAAAACCATTGTGACTTGCCCGTCCCCAAAGGGATATCGGCTTTCCTAGTGTGCTAACTCTGGAAATGCAGTAGAAGAACGCAGTATCCTTGAAATTGCAGTTCTCTGCCAGGAAAATCAGATTTCACTCCTGAATATAGAAGTATCTCTTATTATTAATAGCAAACATATATGTAGCACTGTGTTTGCATTGCACTTTACCAAAAGGAACAAGACAATCTCTTTGCCCTGATTAATTTGCAGGCTAAATAAATCAAAGATGGCATATTAAGTTTATCTGCTTTAAAATATATTTACCCTCCATTACAAAAGACAGCTATCAGTTTTATATTCTTGATGTTTGTTTGTTTTCTGAAAAATAGGCCTATATGATCTTAAAAATAGGCCTATAAGACAAAGTAATGCTATTATTCCTATAGAGAACTAAAGCACGAGAAGCTGATTATCTGGAGTTCACACAAAAACATATATGACAGATGAGGGACCTAAACTGGCATGTTGTGGCAGCCACACTGCTGTCCTGACCGATGTATTTCTCTTGAAATAGGGCAAAAGAAGGCAATGGGGAAAGAAACAACTTTTACTTTAAATTATTTGCCTTGTTGGAAATCCTGTAAGCAAAGCCTGTGAATTCTTTGCTCATTTTTAGAACCTAAGGAAACACCTGCCCTTAGAAGAAAATCCTGTAAACCCACAACTCTCAGGCGGAATATATCTGATTGTCAGTCTTCTGAGTCATAAAGTGCGTAGGAGAATGTAGAGGAGTATGTAGAAAGATCATGTTATCACTGATTACAGAAAGTGGAGGAAGTATTGCTTAAGGCATATTTTAGAATATTTTAGATGCTTCTTGGTGTTTTTTCTTCAAGGTCAGTGATTTTTTCCCCCATATCTCGGAAAATTAATTTCAAAGTTAATTTTCCTGAATACTGGCATGTTCTACGCAACCACATAAGGGTTCAAAGTTACAGAACTTATTACCTCTGAAAATAGTTACTGCTGGGAGTCAGTCTTGCTAATTTTTCAGAGGCAAAGCAAAAATTAAAAAATCAAATAAAAGCTTGCCTTTGGTTTCAGATTATCGCGCATACATACACTCATTTTTCTAAACCTCTCATACACTGACGTCAGTAACCTAGTGGAAATGCAGTAACATGTTGTCAGCAACTGGCTGCATCAAAGCACAATTTCTGAAGTTCGACTCTGTGGTTTTGCAATAAAGAACACATGTAACATTCCAACTAATTAACCAAACAATATTTTCGACATACTAATTTATATGTATACAGGAAAGCCAGGCTGTTGTAAACTTACACAGGGGAAAATAAGAAGGATGAGTGTCTGTCTTGGCAAATGCCTTTTTTAGACTGGTTTTGAAAGGGTCACTTTGGATGTTGATAAAAGAAAAATAGACAAATCTAATCTAGAGATTCCAAACCTAGTATCTTAACCTTGATTTTTTTCTTTAGCACCCAGAACCATAGCACTAGATTATCTAGACATAAAAGAGTCCTTCAAAATTTGAGTGTCACAACAAGTAATTTTTTCCACAAAATTATCATACTCTATCTTAACAGCAGAATTAATCCAACTTTGAATTTCTGCACATTTTCACCTTAACTGTATTAATAATAATTTTATATTATTATCTTAGGTCATCTTTTGACTTATATAGCTCTTCTTTTCCTCTGTGAGGAAATTCATCCTTCATATGTTTTACAGGCATCAATCCTATAAGAAATTCCTTTTCTCCATTTTTCTACTAGCCTTTTCTGCTGTCCTACCAGCTCACGGATTATGCCTTCCACCAGTCACTCTTTTCTTTACAGTTGTTTGCACTTGGAAAATTAGCTCAATAATTTACTACAATGGAGTTGGCTATGAAGTCAACTAGGGAGATTTCTGTGCTCTGTATAAGCTGACACTTCCGGAGGCAGATCTACAGAGTTGTTTGCAAACTTCTGATTACAACTGGCTATCATCCAGCTAGCTTTGAGTGTGGGCAAAGCAAGCATGTGTGTGCCTGCAAAATACCAGGGAGACACCCGTTCAGGGTTTTCTAGCATTGCCCTAGTTACAGCACATTTTTGCAAATCAGCTGAGTGTCCAAAAACTATGCTGAGGTCTTGACAGACCATTTTCCAATGGCAACAGGAAATACCCCAAGTAAATGAACCCATAGGAAATAACTGACTCAAATCCTATTGAAGCTGATAGACCAACTTTGACTTCACTGGGCTTCGGAAATAGGCCTGAATAGTCTTCGACAGTTGTAATGCAGAGCCAGATCTGACCACATAAGCATACTGCATGTTCTCATATGGCCCACCATTCTCTTTTCACTTCAAGTCAAAAAAGAGACCAAAACAGAGTCTGCTAGTTTTTTCTGTATGGATGCTTCCAAGCCTCTAGAAAGTGCAAATCAAGTATTTAAGGCTGCATTTTTGATGATAGGAAATCTGCTGAACTGTAGTTAACACTGACTAAATTTTGCCTCCCAATGTGGATTCCTGCAAGCCAAGATACAACCAGTCATCCGTCTCTCTTTCTATGGATTATGCTTTATCCTGAATTCATACAAAGCATTTCTTTTGGCTTCCAATTGTGAAGGCCTGTTAAGTCATTAATTGCCATGGGGCACTTAAAATCTATTTCTGCTTCCATCCACTACTGTTTTGGTTGTGTTTTAGTTCATAATTGCTTTCAAATGTGCATCGTAAACATACATTCTTTTAGAAAGTGTTATTGTAAAAGGCTAAATTAATTTAAAAGAATGTTTCTTTCTCCAAAATGAGCATATATTTTGGATGGCACATAGTCACCCTACATAGGAGAATAATACAATACCAGATTATGGCATTAAATTAAAATAAAATCAAAGTCAGTGAAATTCCATAATCTAATAAATGCCAGATATTCTGGATTTCTTGAGCCAGAGTACTTGCAAAGTCCCTGACTAGTGGCTGATTAGAAGAAAAATGTTGAAAAATTACACAGAATGAAGAGAACAGAAAGAGTACGGATTTGGGAAAGAAATAGTATTGAATGAACCTTAAAAGTTAGAACATCTCATTGGTGACGTTCTTACACGTACCTTATATTATCCACTGCATTTTTAAAGTGATCAAATACTTATGTTACAATAAAAAGAGCCAAGTGGTGGTGGGTTAAATGAAACTAATGGTAAAAGTATCCATTGTTTAATGCTAACAGTCTTGTTGCTGAATAACAAGCAGTCCACTCCATGTTTAACAAATAACATTGTGTATGGTTTAATCCAGGTTTGTAAATAGATTGGCTTATATATCAGTTCCCAGTTCCCATGACACTGAGTTTTGTGCAGTTCCAGCAAAATGTAGGAAGAAAAGCAGAGACCACCTTGTACGGGCTTTGTGTAAAGAGTAAGCCAGGTATAGGAAAAAACCTGCTCCTACTGAAGAAAAGTGAAGTGTGTTACAAATTCAGTGTAATCAAAAGAGATCCACACTTAGTTTAACTGCTTGGGGAACTATTTTATTTAGATCTACTTTCTTCAGGGAAACCACACATTAGCTGATTAGACTTGTTAAATATGGACAAAATGTAAGTAAAATAGTAAGTGGAAATACAGAAACAGTCTTCACTGCCTGTGTATGAAAATTACACTAGAAGTATTGCCACACATTTTTCTTTCCACAAACAATAACTGATGCTTTGTCTTGACTTCTGTATCATAAATATAAAGATGAAGACAGAAATTATTGCATGTATAGTTTATTCTGTTTAGTAGTATCTGAATTAGTCTGTGCAAAACAGGAAATGGAAACAATATTTTTACAGTTAGTAAGTATTTTTAAAGCATCTTTTTTTTTGTAGAACTGTTCCAAGTGAATGCAAATATTAAAAGCAGTAATGGTTAAAGCTGACTAATTTTGAAGTTTCTTTGAGAAAAAAAACTGTCACTCATGAGTTTCGCCCCATTTCATTGCAAAGCTATGAATTGGCTCACATTTTGCTTGACGGTTCATTGGATACCAGAAAACCCTTCCTCAGGCTGACCCTGTGTTTGTGCTCCATAACAAACTTGATACTGGAAGCACTTGGTTTGGTGGAAATCCACTGTGAGCACTGTGTGCAGCTGATACGATCCCACAGTCATGCAAACGTAAAACACTGATGCTTGTAAACAGATGTCTGGTATGAAAAGATTATCAGGTACACCAAGGCAGAGCTGGGAGCCCCCACGAGCTGTTTGAATTCCAGGGAGCAATGAGTGTTTTGGTCACAACACCAAGAGGTGCTGACCATCCAGTGACTTCATGGGAGTGGCAGAAACTCTGTATATTTAATGATCATGTTCTTGATTATGTAGCGTATTTTACACAAAACAATCAACTTAGCCATCTAATGCTTTCCCTCAATACCTATCACCTCAGAGATTTCCTATCTTAACTGTTCACTTGTCAGCTTCTGTACTGATTTATGCCAAACAATGTAGCAAATAAACATTTCTTCCACTATTGTATCTAGCATACAAGAAAATAAGGAGCATAGGGACCAGTTAGGCAAGAGCAATAAAAGCAAGGATGGAATCCACCCAATATACTCTCTCCACTAAGCGGTTTCAACATAGTCTGTATCAGTTTTCACTAGTCACAAATTATTTGTAGACATTGCCAAACTTAGGTGTGTAGGTACTTTTTCACTTAGAGTGTAGGTTAACTTTTAGTTAACCTTGTGATGTTTTGATTTTGGATTATATGCTTTGAAGTATATTTTATCGTAGGACTGAACATGAGCCAATTTTATCTTGGCATTTACTGGAATGCCGTATTTTTTTGGAAAATTGAGATTTCCTGAAATGTGGTTTATTTTGCAAATTTAAAAAGTGTGGAAAGCCACATACTTGATCTTCTTTTTAAGAATCAGATCTCATCAAAGTTGTGTTTTTCTAGCATAAATACCCAGATGTATAGAAAAATACCTTATTTCATTAAAATATTTCTACTAAGCATGTTTTAAATATATTTTAATACAGACATTTACATTCTTGTACATTCATTTTGCATTTCTAATAGATCTTGTCAGACAGAAGAAATCTATAAATATAATGTATTGTACAAGCTGTGTTTAGCTGCTGAATAGCTCTGAGTCAGCACAGACTGTATAAAGCCAATGGCTGTTGAAAATGGGTTGGTTCTGTTTAGTTGACTGAGACAGTAGAATATGCCAAAATAAGCACAAACTCTACCGGCACTACTAAATAGTTTTCTGTTTGTATTTGTCTCAAAAGTATCTAAACACTCTTCAGTTTTGCATTAAGAATTATTTGGGTTGACTTCTGCTTCTTTAAGTAGGAAAACTTCCACGTTCATTTTTTAGCATGCCATCGGACTTTTTGGTGTGTCTTTTTAATATAACTTTATGTGTAATGAGGCTTATATATAATTCAGATATTTAAATTTAATCCAGATATTTGAATTGAAAAGACTCTAAACCTTGCATGAATACAGGAGAAAAAATGTGATGAAGTTCTTAACTTAGATGGTGTCTGACATGCTCACCAACTCTTACTATCACACTATTTTTATTTACTTCCACAAATGTAGGCCAAATGTGTCTTGTCCTTTTCTGGAAATGGAGTGGGTGACCCCTCTTTTTATCAGGCTGAGTTTCCACATTGGTGGGATGCTAAGAAAGAAGGTCTAATGGTCATCTCATGGTCTACGGCCACAAGGAGGATAGCCAATGCATTAGTATTTGATGTGCTTGATGATACTTAATTTTCTCCCTACCATACAGTTGGATCAATTGTATTTTATCAATTATTCTAAAATAGCTATTTGCAAAATTGTAACACCCTAGGCCAGAGCAGTGAATAATGCTAACTCTCACTTCTTGATTTCCTGCTTTCTCCAGGTTAAAAGTAATTTGTTGGTCTCCATCCTGCGTGCCCTTTGTTCTATTAGGGAAATGTGGTAATGATTTTGTATGCATATCCTGCTCTGCCATTCAGAGAAGTTGCAGAAGTACAAAATAAGTTCCTCATCTCCCTGGATTGTAAATGAGCGGGTAGAGCGGCAGGGTAGAAATGGAATCCATCTAAGATGGGCAGCAGTGTCGGCCTTCACCACATTTTCCCAAAGCTTTCTAAATGCAAGATGTTCAAAAGGCTGATTGACTTGCTGGAGATTATCTGTGATCCTAAGGCTGATCATTACTAGCCTGTTACTATAACAGTTTCATATGTTCATCTGGACTCCTGGTAGCTTCTCATTCCTTGAGTTGTCAGTAAAGTTGGCTGCATAATATTCCTATTAATCTGTTCTGTGCTTCTGCATCCCACATCTTTGCACTGCCTCAGTTCAGTTCTTTTCAGACAAAAACAGAAGAGAGAATTGTTTAGAGAGTTTCTACTAAGGGCAAGCTGCAGATTTCACACCCACCACTAGAGTCCTAAGGCAGCTGCAATTCTGCGAGGAGAAGGTTATTTGAACAGAGCAGTTAAAGACAATCGATCCTAGTGACTTAGTGACTGCACGACACAAGTTTGCATTGCGATGTTCATCCCAGAGCCAAGGCCAATTGAGATCCGTACTATTGTTCTTCCTTACTGTAAGCTGACAAGTTTCTGACAAAATTATAGGATATGTTGCTTACAATAGCAGAGGAATTGACTCAAAGATCTAGGAGGTCTGTTCCAGTCCTTTGTCTCTGCAGAAAACCAAACTATTGAGTTCACAAATTGGCTGAATTTCTATTAAAGGAATGCTGGAAGGCTCTGAAGCTGCAGTGTTCTCTGGGGAGGCTTGGTGACATGTGTAGACGTTAGTGCCACACTGAAGGCATTGAGAAGTCATCTCTGATTATGTATGTGAGTGTCCTGGGAATGGCTTATGCTGAAATCTGTGTAAACGTAACAGAGTGGAAAAAATCTGTTGGAAATAACCACTTTGCAATTATTTATAAAATACAACTATTGCAGCTGTTGTTTTCAGTATTTAGATACTAGAGATCATGTGTTATTTGTGAAGCAGTTTCATTGCTTTTTGTCTCAAATAGGTATTAAAAAATGGAATTGTGTTCTGCACATGAGCAAAAAATTTGAGCCTGATCTGAGGAAAGAGGGTTGTATACTACACTTGCATATTTTACACTTGCTTTACACCTGCTACACTCTTAAGACAGTTGCAGAAAACGGTATTGGAAATGACAGAAATTTTAAGATTATGCAGAATTCAAAGCATACTGATTGCATTGTCATCGTGCTATTTAATGAAAGAATAGGGAAAATATTTCTTGTACATTTTGAGGATTTGTGACAACATTTATGTTAATTATTGTCAGACCATGCAATTGGTGAAGGTTAAAATTGGTGAAGGTATTTCAAGTAGTTTTAAGGTTTCACAGAAGCCTGTTTTTAACCAATTTTGTTTGACTTTCCATTAAATATTTTCATTAATGACTAAGATGAATGCACATACAAAACTTGTAAATTATAGTTAACTGGGAGCAGTTTCGAATATTTTGGAGAATAAGTTAAGAAAACCTGTGTGGGAAAATACTGCATGGTAGTTGTTAAAGAGAAATGTTCACACCTATTCCAGCTGCTGGCTGCAGATGTTTATACGCATCAAATATTATTCCATAGTACTTTGCTCTCTGCTTCCTTTGCTTTTACACTGCAATAAGATTTATTTTTTTAATCCTGAGATTTTGCCTTTTTTTCAGCAAAACCTGAAGGGCAGGGAAAAGGAAGATCCATCCATTAGTGATTTTATCTCAGCACTCCCTATTCTCCTATTTTACTGCATAGATTTTGAGTAGAACTTATACAAGTTAAAAGCGTTTGGAAAACACAGATAAGATTTCAGAAGGATTCAACATATTACAGGAAAAAAAAAAATAAATACAATTGTTTCAAGAAGAGTCCTGATGGCTTTTTAGCTACCACAGAGAAATCACACAACTTGGTTTATTATGCTCAGTATTTATTTGTAAAGAAATAATCTGCCATTGCCTGTATACTTGCTAACATTGTTCTACAACTATTCCCATGCTACAGTCCCAGTTTGACTTCCCTCTGACCTTTTCTTAATGTGTATAATTCCACGAGTTTAACTGGAGTAGCTCCTGTCTTAGATAGAGTCACTAGCTAAAACTGAGGTACAGGATTGGGTTAGAGAGCAACTAGGCAAACTGAACACGCACAAATCGATGGGTCCCGATGGGATGCATCCACGCGTGCTGAGGGAGCTGGCGGAGGTAATTGCTAGGCCACTCTCTATCATCTTTGAAAAGTCGTGGAGAACAGGAGAGGTGCCTGAAGATTGGAGGAAAGCCAATGTCACTCCAATCTTCAAAAAGGGCAAGAAGGAGGACCCGGGAAACTACAGGCCAGTCAGTCTCACCTCCATCCCTGGAAAGGTGATGGAACGGCT